>JAQFYG010002862.1:0-13655 GCA_034694325.1 Entomobrya corticalis
CTATTTCTCACTTTGCTGAATAAAAGTCAAAGTCAAACTTCTCTCCGTCTTCCTACCGTTACTTCACACGTTCATTCACTATAACCAAATGCATTGTACATGCATATGAGTAAGCATAAGCACACGCATATCTTACACAAATAATATGTAATGTAGGTAGGTATTGTTTTAATTATGCCGAAATTGAACTTGATAAATATGATAAACGTATTGATACTTGATGAGGTAAAGGATTTGAGTCCGCATTGGTAGATATGATTTTCTAAATTGCTTGGCTTTACCAACTAATAAATAAAAACCGTTTAAAACTTTATGACAAAAAGATTGCTAATTTGCGGACTATATAATAACCAAAATTAAATTAATGTAATTAAATAATTAAATTAAGTAAATTATTTTGGATTTGGTGTACAATCCAAATGGAAAATGTAAATCAAATGTTAAAGAATTATTTATTTTAATCTGTCAATTTTTATATATGAATGGTTTTACCGATTTGGAGAGCCTGTTTTTGAGCAGACATCAAAATATTCGTCAATGCTGCATCGTAACAGTGACTTTCAAAAATACTGGGTTCCTACAAGAAATAAAAGTTTTTTGTTGCAAAACTATACATCTGCTGTAGAATCAGAGTTGATAAATTGCAAGGAAAAAAGTGTTTTAATAGCGGACGCAGAATACGTTGACCTCGAAATGAAATGTTTGTCAATGAACTATATTACAAAACAGTTCTTAAAAGGACAGGATACGATTGAGCCCTCATATATTACTTGGCAGTTTGGCAAAACAAATGGGTCTCCGCTGCCAGGTGTTTTTGTGAGATTAATTGAAAGTGGAATTTACCGAGGGATTGATTTGGCACACAAACGGATTAAGCAATTTGGTGCACGGATGGGTTTTACAAGAGAAAATAACGCTAACGACAAACTGGTAAAACCGCTAGTTCTAGCTTCTAATATTCAAGCTATATTTTATGTCTATACTATTTTAATAATAGAGTCAGTAATTGTTGTAATATTTGAAATAGCTCCACAAAGTGTCAAAATGGCAAAAAGGGAACTCATTCTAATTAAAAGACGTAACTTGAAAATTACTGGGTCCATGGTAAAATCTAAAGTTAAGAAATCCCATTGAAATGTTATTACAAAATTGCGCTAAATGTTACAATATTAAATTCCATAGAATCGTACAATCCAAATTAACTTTTTTTTCATGTTGTTAACACAAGTTTGCATAAGCTTATTATAAGTCTTTATTGCAGATCACGAAACAAATAATTTGACTGGATCCATATAAAAAGTAAATAAAAGAGTCGTCGTAGACGCAATGGTATACAACAGTAACGATGCATTGCAAAAACAGTTAATACATATTGTCAAATTGTTTATTTATATATCTATTTGTCCTTAGCTACCAACTGTATCTTTGGGAGTTATGGTGTATGTCATAGCCAGTTTTTGTAGATTAGACTAATTAACCTGATTCTAGGAAGTATTTTTATGCTATAAAACGCACATGCATATGAAAACACTAACTTAACCTGCTAGTTTTTAGGCTTCTTCTATATATAACCGACAAGTCCGGAATGAAGGTGAAACCATCAGACAAAACGGTCGCTTTCAACACAAATTGATTTCAATAAAGTATTTTAATACGTATTATAAAAGTTATCATCACAAATAAAACATGTACATTTATGCAGCTCAAATATAAGAGCTTTTTTTAATTGCAAAACATTAAACTGAATTTTTATTTTAGTAAAAAAACTATAATGAGATAATATTATCACTAAAAGCGATGTTAAAACAAATATTTCGAATGAACAAAAAACATATTTTACCAATAAGCAATTCATACATCAAAGTGCACGCCATAGGCTATTGCTCTTCTTAAAATACATATATTTTTTCTCAATTTGCTGTTATTTTCATGCAACCGTCGCATTCATCATGCATTATGAAAAAGGTATGACCCTTACGACTATATCAAGTAGTGATAGTGCAACACGCTATTCCATATCATATACGTTTGTTTCAGAAAGAACTTTGAGGCTGTTTTTTTTGTTCTTGATAAATTTCATCACTTAATTTGTGGAGACAATTTGTGCTTTGTTCACCTAAAATTGCAAATTATGTTTTAAGGTATACGCCCATGAAAATACTAAGTTTGAATCCAGAGGCAACCTTGACCTTCCCAGCTGTGGTATTAGGCTATTTTTTGAAAAGATACTAAGCTATTATTTTACTTTATACTTTATTCAGATAGACAAATTTGAGAATTGGTTTCTTACGTTTATGGAGATGTTTATTTCAAATTTCGTACGTGACAGACGCAAAATGTGCAGTTTCATGCTTTTATATTTATCAAAATCTTATGAACATCTTTTTTAACCTCATTTAATCCTGTTGCGATTCTGTCTGCATTTATTCTTGGAATGAAGATCGTTGCTTTTTGCCTTTAATCCCAAAATCGGTATTACATCTTTTCTCCTTGTCTTTAAAGCGGTGGCAAGGATTATTTTTTAACAGCTCCGTGTAAGTTTCACCTACCTGAACAAATCCGATACAACATTTTAACCTTCAAGATCATGGATATTTACTGAACTTTGTTTTAACTGTTTTTCTAACAAACCACTAGAATGCTGATTAATAAATTAACCATCAATGTTTAAAGAACTACCGGACACTAGCTTTATACCTATTTATAATCTCAAAAACATTATTACATATCTTTCCTTTGTCTTTGAAGCGGTGGCAATGAATATTGTTCAAAAGCTCCGTGTTATTTTTACCAACCTGAACAAATCCGCTACTACACTTATAACCATCAAGATCATGGATATTTACTAACCTTTATTTTAACTAATTTCAGTGCAGTCTGACGAGGTGCAGGACCTGCGCTACAAAATGACGCATTATTCACACTACTCCCCAACTCTACATTAGTTACATTAGTTACATTAGTTAGTCATTAGTTACAATCAGATGATAAAACATGTCTTTACTTTTCCGACGTAATATATTTCGGGTACATTACTGTAAATTACTTTTAATTTATTATACATTTATTTTAATACATTTACGTATACTGGTTCATGGTTTAAATAAAAGGGATTTATAGGATTCAATCATGTTAAAATGCTTATATTATAAAACAAAGTCTGTAGCTTATATAAATCGGTGGTAGCACTTAAGAAATTGAAAATTGTTTAACAAACTAGAAGACAATCTGTTTTGTTCATAATAAGAAGAAATACATCCAAGCAAATATGTTGTTTAGGTTTTACATAGTGTACCTATTTTACTATTTAATTTGAACTGAAATAACACATACGTTAACAAAGCCTCAAATTTAACTCAGATTAAGTTTAACATATTTAAGCTCTTACAAACCGCGAGTCACTGATTCCTGTTTTTAGAAAAAACGTTCGAAAACTAAACGTTTAGTATTTAGATCTACAATAAGTCCTTAATTGATCGTTATAAAATATGTCATTATCTCACAAATTATTTATTTTAATTTTTTCCATACTTAATGACTCCAAGCAAAGTTGTGCTCAATATTCAACATTTGTAAACTTGCCATTTGAATACATGTTTGGATTTGGCGACATTCTAAACAATATAACAGATTGCTCTCACGTTCATATTTTTACTGATAATGTCCACTATTCTCATGATTCAATAGTCGGGTCTCCAATAAATTACAAAACGTACTTAGCAACAACAAGATACATTCCGTTTGTCAACCAATCGATTATACAATCAGAATTCTCTGAATTTCCTGCTTTTAATTATAGTTGGAACGTATTTTTAAGAGAAACCTTTTTCAAAAACATTTCAAGTGGAAGCTATTTGGTCCCCCAATACGAAAGAGTAAAGGCCGACCGAATACGGTTAGAAATTCTAAGCGATCAAAGATTCACATGTGTCTACAATTTGGTTTTGTTTCCAAAATTAGTTTGGAAATTTAAGCTTGATGATAACGACTACTGGATTATTCCACACTTCTATACAAATGAATTTGTGTTTCAACGATTTGATCATGACGATCAACCCGTGATATTTATCGAAGTCTACAGGCTTAAGTCGCAAAAGATTAGCATTCCAAATATTGAATTTTATCTAGAAGTAGGTCGCTACTCCAATAACAGGATTGGAATTTTGCAATGCATCGATAGTACCAATAATAGGTTTGCTTTGCATGTTAACCCAGATGCATGTCAACAAGTTTACGTTTGTCTTTATTGCACACCATACCCCAGTTACATCTATAAATTTTCAAAAGATAAAGCATTTAATCTTTTAAACTGGAACACATTGAATTCAATAGTACGAAACTATGGGGCTCCAAACAAGTTTCAAAACACTTATGAATATGAAGAGAAAAATCAACGAAACTTTGAAATTTACAAAAAACAGAAAAATGTTCTCATGGTCCAGTCAAACGAGCAATTTCAATTTTGCTTTGTTATTTTGAATATAATAGCAACTGCAGTTGAGCAATACAACATCAGCATCGAGTTTACAGACGAAACAGCATATATATATTCTCCAATTCAATATCCATTTTTAAGAATTTGCGCTCGTACAGACTCTCAAAGACAAGAAATTGATGGTTCTAGCTTTGACAAAATAGTATTTGTTTCAAAAGACAGCTACAATTTTCTTGAACCTTTAAACTGGGATTTGTGGCTTGGAATATCAGTTTTAGTATTTCTTTTGCTTGGGTTAGTCCACCTTCCAATGCTACAAGTTGAGTATTTTAAACGCGGAAACTTTTCATTATTTTTGTACCTATACCGAGTTTTGCTTGAAAATGGACCATCAATTCCATCGTTTTTGGATAAACATGATAGCATTAAAATTGTTTGTTCAGCTTGGCTTTTGCTGGCCCTGATTGTTACCAATGGATATAAAGGCATTGTTACGGTCGGATCTGTTTCGCCATTGCCAAAAGACACACCATTGAAATCATTCTATGACGTGGAGTGCCATGATGACTTTGAAAACTACACTAAGCCTTGCATAAAAATTTACTCAGATTTGGATAATATCTGCTTAAAAATCTGGCAGGATTCATTTAATGGTTCAAAATTTGAGGAGGCAAGAACTGTTGAGGATCCGGAGTATAATCCTAATGTATTATGTGGATCAAAAGTTCAGAACTTGTTTGCTAGTAATTATGTGAATTTTATTATAAAATACTATATGCCAGGGCGTTTTGAAGATGTGTATCGGCCACCACTAAAATATTCTTCTATGCTGCAGCAGATGATGGACAATAGGAAATACTGGGTTCCTGCAAGAAACAAAAGCCTATCCATACAACATTATCAGTCTGCAGTGGAATCAGAGTTGGTAAATTGTAAGGAAAAAAGTGTTTTGATAGCAAACGCAGAATACATTGACCGCGAATTAGAATATTTCTCTCAAAGTTATATCACAAAGCAGTTTTTTAAAGGTAATGAGAACGAGACGATAGAACCCTCATTTATTACTTGGCAATTTGACAAATCGAAAGGGTCTCCGTTACCAAATGTGCTTGTTGGTCTAATTGAAAGTGGCATTTATCACCGGATAGAACTGGCACATAAACTAGTGGAAAGACTTGGAGCAAGGCAAGATTTTACTAGGGAAAATAGCGCGAATGAAGAACTGGTTAAGCCATTGTTTCTAGCGTCAAATATACAAACCATATTTTATGTCTCTACTATTTGCATAATAGTGTCAATTGTTGTTGCCGCTTTTGAAATAGTTTCGCAGTATTTTGGGGTTGTAAACCAGGTTTTTAGCTTAATAAAACGATGTTGGTCTACATTTTGTAAAAAATTAATAACATTCAAGCAAAAACATTTGCGAAAAGTTGTTAGGGTAAAAAAAATAATTGTAAAAACACATAATTTAAATTAAATTGAATAAATTATGCAAGGTTTTTAGTTTTGTTTGGTATTAAGTAGTCTACATGCAACTTTATAAAATGGTAAACTACCTTTAAACTTGCATCCCCATTGTTGTATTTATTTAATATAATTGTTTAGATTTTTAAACTATCTAAAAATACTCAATATTAAAGCCTCTGGAAAACCTCGCAAACCAAAGCATATATATTTTTAGCTATGATGTCGGTTAATTTAAGATAATATTCCTGATAGGTGAAATGTTTTCTCATGAAGTGCCTTTCTAATTAAGTAAAGTCGTTTTTAACCAATTGAAAGATATGTTTATGTAAAACCATCTAATAAAAGTTGCAATTTGCTAATGCTTGTCCTCATAGCTTTTAGTTGTGCGATTATTAACGTATATAATGCAAGCCTTGGCCACTTAAAGCATTTTTATGACTTTCCAAGTAATATAAAATGTTTTATAATTTCTAGCAAATTAAAATTACATGTCAAATTATATGTCAAAATAATGCTATAATATGGAAACAATGATGGTGGTGGGTCCAATTGCCATTTTTCTAAATCCCTGGACAAAGGGTAGGAATTAGTATTCTGTTCAAGTTTAAATTATGCTTATTCTGTCTATTGTTTTACTATGAACAAAATGTAGCTCACACCACCGGCATAACTACTACAATCGCACACACCGACATAAATTTTTGAGTTGTAATCTTGGTTAGCTGGATCAAAGTTGCTTAAATAATAGGAATTTATCGCAAAACGGATGTGAACCCGATATGACACGAGTTACGGTCGAAAAAAAACTTTCATTGAGTTGCAGTATGATATGGATTGCAATTATTGTTTTCACCACACCTTTGCTCCATAAAAAACAAAGCATGTAGAACGCAATACTGTTCCACTCTACAATAAGAAGCTTATTATATATTGTCCAAACAAGATAATATGTATTAAAATTTACACAACAAAAACATTTCCAGATGAATAAATTTCATTTACATTATTGTGAATATCCGTGATTTAATTTGTAGTTATTTCATCCATTTTATGCAACACATCCTGTGCGGCTGTCTAATTTGTTCTTTCTTCCGTAGCACATACGGCAATGCATACTCATTAACTTACTCTTAATTTCAAACACGCAAAAAGTTTCCACATCCCTAAATGATTTGCATCACACAAAAGCTAACGCTTTCTTTGAAGAACAAGGGCAGCAGCATGCGTTCATTTTATGAACGATTGTAAATGTTTGCCGATTCAATTTTATCCACTTTTCCTGGGGATTACTTTAAATGCAGAAATTGAAACCAAGAAATTGTGTCTACAAGAAAGTTTTTTTTAAAAACGGGAAATGCTTCATAAAATAAATTATTTTAAATTTTTGTACGCAGTTAGTTGGTTAAATGCAAACTCAATAGTAATTGGTTTATCTTTTTTCATTCATATTTGGTTGATTTGGACAACATTTTTAAATTCACTGAGAAGTGTAAAAACTTGATAATTCTAATAAGATTCCAACCGATTTCTATTATATGGACAAAATTGCGACTATTATGTCCAGCTGTAGTAATAAATATGGTTTTAAGCTTGTAGTTGAAACGATGTTGACAAACTAAAGTACATTTTATCTAGCCTTTTGAGAATTAACATGTTTAATTATTTAAAATATGATAATAGCATTGAATAAATAATATATAGGTAAGAATATAGTATGCCGACAAAAAACGTGACTTTTAAAGTAAAAGTGCCCTGCTTTGGCTGTATAAGCGAAGTATAATCCTCTTTGTTATAAACTGTTGTAACTCATACCGTCGTTAGTTATGTGATAACTTCAAATTCTAGAACACAAGCCGGAATATTCTATTTAAAATGCAAAATAATATTGTTTTTCAACTTCTCCTTTTTAGTCATTTTTAGGATATTTGGAAATTTTTGTTACTGCTTAAATCAGTAATAAAACGTTTGTATTATCAGATATTTTTGCTATTAAGATCTGTCGTTACGACATGCACTTCTCCAAAGTGTAAAGTCATCAAAATAATTTTATGTTACTATTACCGGTAAAATTTTAAATAACCAGGTAAGTAATGGTGTCAATTAATGAGTAGAAGTAGTTTGTGACTTCATAGCTTCATAATATACCATGAACGTCAAAATTTTGTCATTATGGCATAGCAGATATGTGGCCAGCAGATGGAGCTCTCCAATAAATTTGTTTTAACTTCACATAATTTTAATGTGAGTGGAAAACATTTTCTAAGGAACGAGGGTAACCAAATTATTAATATTTGTGGAATTGAAAATTTTAACATCCCAGACAGGTTAGCCAGCCAGAACTGCATACGTGATCCTCATATTTAGGACTTATCTTACAGAAAGTAATGTAAAATATACAAAATAGCTTTGTTCAACAAAAATGAATCTTGTGGAATTTGATTGTATTTCAAAAACCAACTATTTTAAAATCGTGCTCAGTGGGTCCGACATTTAAATATTACATTTATATATGATATTTAACACGTAGGTATAACATCCGTTAAACAAACACACAGAAATGCAAACAAAATTTTTGTCCGTATTCCGTTTCATACGTTCAAGCAAAAGTGATTCATGTATTCCATTTTCTTAAAAAAGCATTAATTTGGACAAAGTAGAAACAGTCAAAGCAAACCAGTTTCTTGATTAATTGTTTTAAATAAAGCATTGCGTCAAACCCTTTTTATCTTATTTTGATGGTAATATAAACTGAAAACTGCAGCTTAAAAACATTTGCTCGTGGGTTGTTTGTACATACAACTAATACACAAGGGGGAATTTTTCGTCAAATGCTATAAAAGGCTTAATAATGAAAGTGTTAATTAACAAGAACTTACTTAATTTTCCTGGGGAATTACGAAAATTTGAGGTTTTATGGTGGAAGATGAATGGAGGTGCGGTATTATTTGAATAGTGGGGAACTAAACAATTTAGAAAACTTTCCAGAATTTTGGACTAGAAATTAATTATTAAAACAAAATTGCCTAGTAATTCTCAAAAAATATGTTATTAAATTTTGAATTTTTTAGTAATTATCCATAATTGCTTCAGATTAGATACTTTTTCGTTTATGTTATAGGACTAAAATTGTTTCCAAAATTTGGGTGGGCAATTATTAAAATACTGCGGGATTACGGAATTTTTTGCCCGAGATTTGGGAAACTTTTGGACGTGGGGTATTTTTCGGGGAAGGGGAATTAAAATTTGAATACTATACTTAAACCTTTACATGCCAGTAGATCAGATACAGCAAATGGTGTTATATCCAATAACGTTGAAACGTTTGTATTATAAGACAAAGCGTTACAACCGGATAATCTTTGTCTTAGCGTTCAAACCTGCGGATTTTAGGGGTCTAAATGGAAGTATTAGTTAAAAAAAGAAGCTTACAAAACACGTTTTTGTGAATTGCTAGTACATATAATTATTATTTATGAGGCATATGTCGTTAAGTGCTCTATAAGCTTTAACTAGTAATGTATTATATACATCCAACTGAACTTGTTTGTAGCAAAAAGTTATATGTAGATAAATTAGTGGAAGCACTTAGTAATTATATGTTTTTTAAAACAAAATAAGATTACTATTTTTTCATTACTAGATATATATTATGTAAGTTCTTATATATGGTTAAGAATCTACAGAATGTTCTAGAATGTTCTATAACTTACAAAACTTATTGTTAGCTGACAAATAGGCATAAAACGATTGAACTTAAAATTGTATGATGCATGTATACCTGACGCTTTAAATTCACATCATAGTCAGTTTTACAATTGAAAGTTCCTCTACAACAGCGATATAACAACACTCTTGTCACAGCTAAAACGCATACTCAAAATTTTTGTTAATATTTTTCTAAAGTTTTTTGCTAATCCTAATACAAATAATATGGCATCCCGTCAAAAATTATTTATTCTACTTTTATTTATGAAACATTGCCATCAAAGCTGCACTCAAGATTCAACATCAGCCAACTTGCCATTCGAATATTTAGTCGGACTCGGCAAAATTCTCAATAACATTAAGCATTGCTCTCTCATTCACATTTTTGCTGATAATATCCACTATTCGCAAGATTCGACCACCGATGATATATCAAATTACAAAACGTACTTAACTACGACAAGATACTTTCCTTTTGTGAATACATCGATTATACAGTCGGAATTCTATGAATACAAGAGTTTTGGTAAATTATTCAACACCTTTTTGGAACAATCGTTTTTCAAAAATATGTCAGGCGGAAAGTATTTATATCCTTTTTATGAATTAAATAAAATAAATTTTGATATTCTCAACCATCAAAGGTTGACATGTGTCTACAATCTGGTTTTGTTTCCCAAATTAGTTTGGAAATTTAGCCTTGATGATAACGACTACTGGATTATTCCAAATTTCTATACAAACGATTTTGTGATTCATTCAACCGACCAACCAGTGATGTTTATTGAGGTAAACCGCTTGAAGTTTGAAAACAATCACTCGATAAACATTCCAAATATAGAATTTTATTTAGATGTCGGTGGCCACTCAAATAACAAAATTGGAATTTTGCAATGCATCGATATAAGCATAGATAAGTATATTTTGCACGTTAACATAGAAACATGTCAACAAGTTTATGTCTGTCTGTATTGCATACCATACCCAAGTTATATCTACGAGTTTTCAAACAATACAAAACTGAATCTTCTAAACATTCGCACATTAAATCTAATAGTGGGGAAGTTTGGGCTTCCAAACAAATTCACAAATGCACATGAATTTGGCGAGAAAAAGTGGAATCAACAGAAGTTTGAAGTATACAAAAACCAGAAAAATGTTTTTAAAATTCAATCCACAGACCAGGTTGAGTTTTCCTTTGTTATTTTGAATATTCTGGTTGATTATAGCAACATTAGCATAGACTTTTACGACGACGAACACAACGACACTACCCAAATTAAATATCCATTTATAAGACTATTGGCTCGAACAGATATTACCGCAAATGGAATTGCGTATTCTAACACTAATATCGACAGATTTGTATTTGTTTCGAAAGAAAGTTACAACTTTCTTACATGCTATTCAAATGAGCACATATCGTTTTACTATCTTCTAGAGCCATTAAACTGGGATTTATGGCTGGGTATTTCAATGTTAATGTTAATCTTACAAGCTTTAGCCAAACTTCCAGTGCTACAAATTGAGTATTTGAAGCGTAGCAGCTTTTCCGTGTTCATGTACCTGTACCGAGTATTGTTAGAAAACGGGCCTTCAATTCCATCAAAGTTGGATAAGCACGACAGCATTAAAATTGTCTGTTCAGCTTGGCTTTTATTGGCTCTTATAGTTACTAACGGATATAAAGGCATTGTCACGGTAGGATCTGTTTCACCATTGCCAAAAACCACACCATTAAAATCATTCTATGACGTGGAGTGCCATGATGACTTTGAAAACTACACTGAATCTTGTATAAAAATTTATTCGGAATTAGACAGTATTTGTTTGCAGAGTTGGCAAGATTCATTTAATGGTTCAAAATATGAGATATCAAGGTCTATTTTGGATCTTGAATACAATCCTAATGAAGAATGTAAATCAAAGGTTGCAAATGTGTTTATTAATAATATGGTATACTTTATATTTCGAAGTGGACTTGGAGACGATCCTGGTTTCAAACGAACATCAAAATATACTTCAATGCTAATGGGGAATAGTGACAAAAGAAAATACTGGGTTCCTGCAAGAAACAAAAGCCTTCTGGTACAAAACTATCAGTCTGCTGTAGAATTAGAATTGGTAAATTGTAAAGAAAAAAGTGTTTTGATAGCAAAGTCAGATTATATCGACCGCGAATTAGAATATTTGTCTCAAAGTTATATTACAAAGCAGTTCTTTAAAGGAGACGAGAATGAGACGATAGAACCTTCATTTATTACTTGGCAATTTGGCAAGTCAACAGGGTCTCCGTTACCAAATGTACTTGTTGTACTTATTGAAAGTGGTATATATCAACGGATTGAATGGGCGCATGAACGAATTAAAAGACTTGGGGCAAGACAGGAGTTTACTAGAAAAAATAGCGCTAATGAAGAACTGGTTAAGCCGCTGTTTCTAGCGTCCAATATTCAAACCATATTTTATGTTTCTACAGTTTGCATTACAATGGCAATACTTGTTGGCATTTTTGAAATATTTTCACAGCTTGTTGCGGTTGTTACCAAAATGGTTTGCATTTTGAATTGCTGTTGGCTTATATTTTGTGTAAACTTGACTAAATATAAAGAGAATAAATTACAAAAAGTTGTTAAAGTCACAAAAATATTCGTTAAGACACAACATTTAAAATAATTTATGAAGGTTTCCTTCTTGGATTCAACACAATATATAACGTTATGTAATAAATTTTGTTTCAATTAAGCCTACATTCAATTTAATTTTATAATACACTGCAAATACAATTCCTGTTTAATATAATAAATATTTATATATATATTGATATAATATAAGTTTAAGTTGTTATGGCCACAAACACATTTGTGAAGACGCATAATACAAGATAAACTGAATAATTTCCCATACTGGATTTAATATAAAGTACATATTATGTAACGTAATCAGTTTTGTTTAAATATTAGTCCACAGTCAACATTATAAATTTTAAAGACTTATAATGAAATGCCCAAAAACTACAAACCAATACAATTGCAGTTATGGATAAGGTTATTTATGATAATGTATTTGATAGGAGATACGTTGTTTCATTAAAAGATTACTGAAAAAGTAATGTCGTTATTAACCATTTCAAGATTTGCATATATAATGAAATTAAAAACTACCGATACTTGTTCTAATAACTTTTATGCACGCAATAAATGACATATATTATTGTTGTAGCATTGACCACTTAAAACTGTCTAGCAATTTTCATATAGTATAAAAAAATTTCCTAATTTTAATTCTCCTTAGAAATATAATGCATGTTTTAAAAATAATGCCAAATATGTGGGATCTGCGACGGTGGTGGGTGGGTCACTCTGCCTTATTTCCAACATTGTAGAAATAATGTGAGTTTTCTGGACAACTGATAAACATGCCGTGCCTTTCCTGCGTACTTTGTACTGCTCCAGCATGTTCACACACTCAGCGTAGCAAACACAATATTACAGCATACAAAACAAGAGCCACCACCGCAACAAGGAACACTCTAAATTTCTCAAGTGGGATATAAAAATAAATATTCCTTGTCTTTCAAAGCAGACACGGCGTTTCAGTAAAAAGGGATTCGGAAAAATCTCGTTTATATCCGATTTTATTTTACACACTTAGCACCTTTCATAATGAGTTTTAAAGGCGGCTGGGTTTGACATTTTATTACATAAAATGCAAAAGCGCGTTTTTTTATTGCTCATTTTAACTGCATGTATTTCTTTGTTTCGTATTTTTAAACCCATCTGCTCACAAAATTTTATTATACCGATTAAAGCAGTGCATCAGGGTATTAACATTGATGTTTAAAAGATGTAGAATGATAAAAATACAGATAAGCATTTTAAAGCAAATTAATTACAAATCGATTTAACGTAAAATAAACCTGACAATCAGGAATTTAAGAAACCGAGTCATTTCTGATAAATATTAGAAAAAAGTTAGAATTTCTATTTTACTCAGCGTCAGATTTCCGTTCGAATGGTACCCCACAAGCTATATCTAATAGCAAAAA
>JAQFYG010002863.1:0-13654 GCA_034694325.1 Entomobrya corticalis
AAAATATCTGCACACTTTTGCTGTCTGTCTGAATAATATGTTGTAATGGTCAATTTTTCTATCAAAATATTTATACTTTTTTTGTTACGTGACCTGATATGCTACCGTTGTCATTATTTTTTTATCAATGAAAACTATGTTTAATTGACCATGAGAATTTGTCTATTTATTTTTTTGCTGGTTTCCCATTCCTTTTAACCCTTTTATCATGAATTCAACCTACAAAGAGTATAATGGCCTGGCCTGGTCAAGGACAGAAAGGAATAGTCATTGTTTTGTGAATGGTTTTTTACCTATTTATTATTTCTATCTGATTTTGTGTGTGGTCTCATTAGAAATATAAGATAAAAAGCAAATGAGAATCAGACCAGTAGTTTTTTTGTGGAAGATCTTTTAAAATGAATAGCATGTACCATAACAAATTTTTATTGTTGCGCAATTTAGTACATTCGCATTCGTTTCTAACCTATTTTACCTTCAAATCATGATACATTATTGTTATTTTGGAAAACTATGAATTGGGAAATGATTGCGCCGCTAAATAACTTTGCGGATATTCAACATAACTTTGTATTTTCTCACGGTGATGTATAGCTTTGTGAATGAAGACCTTGTACTGTTTGAAATTCCCAGCTAACATTTACTTAAAAGTTTTGCTTTTATAAAATTTTCTCAAATGACTTTAACTATTTGGGTTAGAATATATTAACGGTATTGTAAATACTCAAATAAGTAGAATTGCCCACACAGGAAACGGACATTTCAAAACTTAAACCTCGAATGTTAAAAACGGTACTAAATGTACCCATTTATGAAAGTTGAACAGAAATCTGGGTACGTTTTTAAGGTACAAATGTTTTATTTGCACATAAAATACTCCATAAAATTGTATTTTACGGACTTTGTTACCCATGTTGAGTAAGATTAGTGCTTGTAAAAAATTACACGGTAGAATAAGCAATAGAGTTTATAAAGTACAAAATTACCTGTGTTTAAGTTTCATAAAATATTATGGAATGGAACATTCGAGATGATTATTGAATGCAATAACAATTTTCCTGTACAATGTACAGGTGCAATATGAAACGAAAATATATATCAGTTCATGTCCGATCACGAATAAGAGCTTATTTTCTTAAAACACTTTTACAATCCAGTTAATACCAGTATTTGTATCGCTAATTTTTCAAAGCATGTCATATAATATTCTGTGCAAACCTCCACTAGAATATTTATATAAAATAAAGCGAATGACATTTTACAAGGCTCAACTTCCCATACATATTAACATGCTAAAAATATAAATGAACGTCAAAAAAAGTATCAAGAGTACTACAAAGAAAAGCAGCTTAACTTATTACATAAGTTCCTGTGTGCAAAATCGATTTTTTCTTTATCATATTGCAAGCCAACTTTATATCCTCTTCTTGCAAAAGGAAAATAACATCTACTCAGAATAAAATACTACTACGCAAACATCAGAGTTCACTAGGGAGAATGCAAAGGAGACATGTCAAAAATTTCGCAGAAAACACTGAGAGCCTAGTAATTCGCAGAAATAGAGAGAGAATGAGTAGAGTAGTCGACTAAAGCCGGTTGAAGGATTTTCATGTAAGCATTCGATCTACACAAAATTCCCTATCAAATAGCAAAATAGAAGGGGAAAAATAAAGCTTCTAACAAACATGCATACCCACATATTATTTTATATAATAGCTGCATGCAAAAAAAAACCAAGACCATTCGCAACTTTTGCTGGGTTGAGTCGTTGAGTCTTCTACATTTTACGAGGCTAACCGACACATGAAAACATATAAACCTTTTTATATAAAAGTGCAAATTATGACGTTATAGGTTGTACGACCTTATAAATATATATTATAAGCTATAAGATCTTTTTTGCATTGAAATTGGCACAAGGAAAATCAAGAGCCTGACTGCCTGACATGCACAAAGAGAATCTCACACAAATATATATATATATATATATATATATATGGCGTGTATGTATATTTTCGCTGCCGTTTTTCCTTGATGATGATGTAAAGTAAATGTAAAGAGAGACGTTAAGCTAAAAAAATGAATGCGAAAAACGAACAAGTTGCAAACGGTTGGGATAGGTCTAGGAGAGCTGTGAAACGCTATCTATATCTCTGACAGAGAGTAGCATGCTTCGCTCGTTTTATAACCTTCTATTCATCGTCGAGTTCTCTCTTTTCATTTATCTCAAAGCGTAAATATCTAAATAGTATAAACTCTTTTATCTATTGTTATACAGTATGGTATGGAGTATAGAGCTAACTTTGTTAAACTTAAGTGCAAATAGAAAAAAATTCGCTGCAGTAGAGAATAGGTAGGTATTTGCTGTAGGTTAGTATCAAATTTTTGACAAAGGCCAAAATGAAAAGTTGCGTCTTAAAAATACATGCCAGTATGCTAAGGATATCCTATCCATGTAATAATCCAATGTTTAGATGTTTAGAAGAAAATTATTATTTTTAAACAAACTCTAGTCTAAGTCCAAGAAAAGTAAAAAGTTGCAGAGAATTGAGTAATAGAATATTTTTACTTTTTATACCTATATTTTAAGACCTAATAAATATTATATTGGCGTATATCCGCCGACGAAGATGTACTTTTGTTAAACTTGACTTTACATGACAGGTTGCCTATCTTTTTCTTGTTTACTTACTTGCAAGACTAAGATCATGTTTTCTCCTTGAGGTAAACCTTTCACGCCGTGTATTAAATATTTGCAAAAAATATATATTATATTTGTATTCGTTGTACGTACGTTGTACGTACAGTGGACAGTGGTTCTACTGGTACTACGTAGACAACTTTTGCGTTGTTAACGGAGGTCAAGATACACACAAGACTCCTCAATTTTTTTTCTAATCTTAACTTCATTATCACCTCCTTTAACCATCCTCCCCTTTGTATATATATTTAGTATGCATTTCATTTTTGCAAAGTCAGTTTGGTTGGGTACCAAATCTCTAAAGCAAAAGGGGTAACTGTAAGATGAAGATGCCTATACACATATCTGCATGATATTTAGCTACGCCTTCCCCGAGGACACACACTTTTTGCTGTCATCATTCCCATCAATCATCATTTATTTGATTAAATGCAGATCCTCAGGTCCTATAGCCTATAAGATAACTTGTATTCATACCTATTTATATGGCATAAAGAATTTTTTAATGATAGATGTTGGCCTAGGTCTATTTCCCTTCTTTTGAAACCTGTCTCGCTATTTATTTATATTTATTTTTTTTGCATATTATACCATCAACTATATCCAATCTTTGTTTAACAAGCCATAATAAAAAAAGAGATTGTCAAGATAATACGCGGCTTCATTTTTATATCAGAATCACATGCTGTTCTATTTTTTGCTACTATGTTTTTGCCTATTTATGGAGATCACCCGAGACAAAAAAAATATTAAAATTTGGTGGAGTTAAAAGTCCCAATGTAAACTTTTATTTGAGTTTATTTACTTTTGTCCTTCACCCAATGATGTAATCAAGCATCCCTACGACTTTTACACTTTCTTATAAATTAATATATAGGCTGTCCTCCTTCTTTGATTTATCTTATCTTAGATTATCCCTCATAATTTTACTTTTAACAATGAACGCGTCAAAAAGAATACATTGCCCTTTATTCCTATTTTGACCGCACTCAATGTCATAATAATTTTGTCATTTGTCGTATAACCTAAATAAAAACTCACAAATAAGTATTTTTCCTTTAAACTCTTTCATTTGTTATTTTCCAAGAACTGTTTTTGCAAATTGCGTTTTATTTTTAGTTAAGCTTTAATGTCACTGCGTAAAAATGTATTTCAATTTCATAACAAAAACTTTTCGTCATACGTTCCACGCTAAGTTTACAGGGTACAAAACCATTTAGCTATGACGGATGGCGGTATTAAAATGAACATGTTTTATGGTGAATTGAGGAAATGAGACGTCTGACTCTATTACTGACGACACGCTAAAAACTGATGTAAAAGTTTTTTAACTTTTCTGGGGTTTTTCTGTTTTTCATACAGATTGCAAGCCATTGTTAAAATATCGCAAAAAATTCATTGACGGTGTGAGCACTCAACTGTAGAAGTGAACAACCGGTGCCATTTTTATAATAAAATAAATGTAAAGTTTCAAATGCTGCATAGTGTTTCTTTCAAAACTGCATTCATAAAAAACAATGGCATTTTAAAATCGCTATAAATTTATCAAACAAATCAATCTAAAAAATTTATTTGTCGCCTCCTTCAACCCTCCTTTCACTCCACCCTCCTGTCACTTTTTTATGAATTTAACGCCACCTCCTAAAAACCTTTTTTATTTGTTTAAAAATCATGACCTACAAAACTCTATTGTTTTGTCTGTTCTCAGCATATTTATTTTACAATTAGTACATAGCCGCCAGAGACCATAAAGTGATGATGATGACATGGCACTAAAACAAGTAGCAAAACAGATAACGACTATTTGGTTGAGATCTCAACACGCAATACTATTTCGTCCTAAAACTATAACGAAAATGGTTTTCCCCAATGACTGTAATGACTACTGAAGCAAAATAGAAGATAAAATAAATCTTGATTTTAATTTTTCTTTAAGAAGTAGACAGGAAATATACAACTGCAACTGGTTTTACAACAGTACCAGTTACTTGGTAAAAAGGTTTTGGAGAAAAATGGAAATGAATTGACGCAATAAAAATGGTTTTGTCCATTATTGACCGCGCCACCAAAAAATATTAATTTACCCAGTAATAAAACATGTGGCGAAATAAAATTTTGTTGTTCGTACCCTGATTGGTGCTTTGATAGCTATCAACTTATTACCCAAATACAAAACAAAAATTTGTTGACCTGTAACATTTACATTTTTGATGGATGAATTATAACATAATTTTATTTATATTTGCACTACATTTCCCTTTGGTTTTCAGAGGTTTCTGCCAAAATCTAAAGCTAATACTTAACCAATTAAAAAATAGGGATAAATATTGAGAAGTTAACCCTTTTTGCATTGTGCGTCATAAAATTTTTGTCTGTATTGCGGTAAGTGAGAATACAAAAAAATGATGAAAGCAGATAAAAATATTTTAATTGATAGCTTTACTATTTGTTATATAAAATTACACAGTTGTGTACAGAACAACCGGCACGTGTAAACCTGATAATGATAAACATGATGATCCTGATGATGACGGCGTGAAAAAATTGGTTGAAATAATAAGTAGGTATTTCATGCCAGAAATAAAAACAAAATAGCTCAAACTAGAAATGGACGCGCATGTTGTAAAAATAATGATTGATTCATCAATCGGGTAACAAACGAAAAGTAACACAATGAACGCAATTTTTATATTTGATCTACTTGACCTCTAATCTCTTTTTTTAGAGCTGTCTGCAAAAAAGTTTGTATGATGATATGATAATTATATTTGACGATGACGAAAATATGGACTCAAAAAATGTCAGATAACAAAAATAATGTCATATGACCAGTTTGCTTCAAAGGTTGTGGTGGTGATAGTGGTCAGTTGTAAAAATGAATTATTTTATAATAGATAGGTACACACATAATATTTATTGGGTAAACAGAATGATCATAATCAAATAGTATATTAATTTCATGCTTTACTCAGCAAAATAATTAAAATAGATGTGTCGTTATCATCTTACAGTTTTTCTTAAGATCTATATAGCTGGTTTCATTTCAGTCAAGATGAGATAGTATATAACCAGCCGTTAAAAAATGCACGTCCTATTTATTCTAATTGCTAAACACATACCACAATTTACCAGAATAAAAAAGATGATGACATTGTGCCATATAAAAATATTTCATAGAAATTGTTTTATTTTGGCATGTTGCAAGTTGAATTAGATTGTGGTATGGTTAGTTGGTGAAATATATCCTTAATAAAAATTTTGTGTGATTAATTGGATAATATATTGAAAAATTCTATTTTGTTTGTTGGAAAGGATGTCGGTGAACTGTCAAGGCTTTGTATTTAGTATATGTGCTCATTATTGATATAGGCAGAAAGGATCCGGCTCCCATTTTAACAATCGCTTTTGTGATATATACATCAAATACCTATTGAATTACAAACGGCGTTTGAGAATGTCAAAATATGTTTTGCGGTAATTCTGGAAATTATATTGCGTATATTTTCAGATATAACCGGTACTAGACTGCGGTTTTGGTAAAGGAAGTAAACTGGTAAGATTTTCATGAATAACTTTTTGAATGAAAACAAAACCAGGTTTTTTTATTCGGTCTTTGACGTGTGCATTCTGTAATAACAGGATTGAGTGGGCGTGAATTAAGCAATATTTTTAGGACTTTTTGTTGATGACGAAACCTACTCATGTTTAATGGCATGTGATTCAAGTCCACTAAGCATTTTCCTTTCTACGTCTAATGAACTATGTAAAAATAGAAGAAGATTGAAAACAGTTCTAAGAAAATTTATCAAGATGGTTGACGGTTGACTTTAATGAAACTTTGGCACGATGATGAGTTTGATGATGAATATCAAGAAGAAAACGTACATACTCAAATGAAGGTCATCATCAAACAGTCATCTAGTCGCCAACGAAGAAAATGCCAGATGTAAAGATACCCATTTTTATATGAATCGACACGGTTAGCTTTAACTATAAAAGGGTTAAAATCTTAAAATCTATATACGTATATATCTCTATACATCTTTATATCAACTGACTTCACGTGATGACCAGTCTCAAATAAAATGCAATTCTTTTTTCTTCTCGAACAAAAAATTATACGGATATATGCTTGCCAACTGACGCTCCATTCAAAATTCAAACCCTTTTTAAAAATGATGCTGACCTATCCATTCATTTTTTTCTATGGAACTATCAATTTTTATGGGGTAAAATGCTACAAAATTTGTATTCATCATTTAAAATAAAATGGCAATAAAATGAAGAGATCAATCATCAGATTGTTTATGATCATATCATGGTATTTATACCTAATATTACAGGTAACCTTATCCTCAATTGCTCAACAAACAATAGAAATGGTAAATAAAAAGACCTACGGTAATGAAACTTGCCTTTAGCCATTTGATGAGATGATCAGACAGATACAATTCATAAAGAATATATGATCATCTATTCATATAAAATATACATCTATTCATCTTTTTAAACAATTTTTTTTACAATGGACAGGTATACAGATTGCATGTCTGTCTGTCTGAATGCTGTTGCTGTAGATGATGTACCTATGTTTCAGACTCGAACTTCCAAACTGTTATGCAACACGACATTATATCTTTTTTTATATATCTTTCTGGTATACATATCTGACCACATATTATAGTCTCTCAAACTCAAGTATGTACGTACGTGTGTGGGAAATATCCGTTTAATGTTGAGAGCTAAACAAACCAAAAAATGAAAAACAATTTTTTATATGAAAAAAGAAATTGGCTACACGTGTAAGCTGATGAATTACGCAGACATTTATTCAAAAGTCTATTCACCTATCTTGTTTTTCATATAAAATAGTTGTTGCTCGTGTGGGACTATATAACTATCAAATAATTACCACCTACATTTATAAAACATTTATAAAAATGTATGTATATATGCTCAACAAAGTATGTTCATAGTTAGATGTCATTAGACAGGACAAGGTCATGAGAGATGTTTTTCAGTTTTTACTGATCATACTTTTTTAAATGGAAAGAAAAACCAGCTTAAATTTCATAATAAATAAAAACCTTTACTTCTGGATAAACTTGATCTTGATATTTGAAAAAAAAAGTTTTGTCTGTGGGAAGCTGTACTGGAAAAAATGCTATATTTAACTTTGGATGCATATGATAATGTGTCTGTGATTCGAATATTTTCAAAAATCAAACTGCATCTTTACAAGAATATTTCCCAAAAAATATTGCATCATATTCCCATATTCCATATCATAGCAATAATCTTTCTGGAACATTCTAATTGCCACTTAATATTAATTTCTTTCTATGACATCTAAACTTCGCATTATTACATTTTCGCTAAAAGTATTTATACATAAATAGCGTCCAAGTTATATCAACCTTTTCTCCAGAAAGTTTTTTTTATTATAAAACAACTTGTTTTTCTTTGATGGAGTCTCAATAAAAACTATTTTGACTATTTTATTCTCCAAGTTTCAATTCAACAAATTCCCATATAAACATACATACATTGTATCAAAAACCCATATCAAATAGGCATATAAACACGAACACACACACAACAATCATCATCATCATCGTCCTTCTAAACGGCATTTTATACTTAGGCAGCTCTTATATCTATATCAACCAAGTAATGTATGTATTTCTCCACGAGTTTCATATAAAACCGGAATGTATATGCATCTTATATTTAGGTTCTCCCCCTCTTCTCCTCTAATATCCAATCTCAATATATAAAAGTGCACTCTCTGCACTACAAAACACTCAACATGAAAAACTTGTTTATACAATGAAAGCAAAAATATGTTACTATTCCTGATATAATAGCCATATATACCCATTTAATATACCGTTCTATGTATATCTGTTATATATACTTTTATATAAGAATAAGGCCATATAAAACCTTAATAGCTTTATTTTCTTGTGGCCGTGTGGCCCCTGTTCTGGTCCTCCACGTGGAGTAAACTTTATTTTTTTTATGTTGCTCGACTTGTAACGTAGTCATGTACCTATTTCTACTGAAAGCTGGTTGAGTGTGTGTGAAAGAGCTGACGTCGTCGTTCCTACTCGATGCTCTCAAGCCAGAAAGAGATGGGGTTTATTTTATAACCAAAAAAACTATATACCTATCTACTATATATACCTACCTATTACTATACATATATGGTTTTTTAGGGCGCTGCTCTTCATATACTTTTTCCAGAAGAAAAGCAGTCGATGCCCAACATTTACAATATATTGTGCATCTATAGAATGCACTTTTTTATATAGGTATATCGATATCTTTAGTGGTGGTGGTGGTTCTAGTAGTAGCAGTTATTATTATTATTGTTATTAAAACAAGAGATTCTTGTGCATTTTCTATCTATATATGTAACATTTTGAATGCTAGAGTTAGAAGTCGACTCGCCCAAAAAATAATGTGCACTTGTGTTGTATCTCTATATCTATTTATCAATTTCCCCTTAAGAAAAAACTGCATTCCTTTGCCTTTGTGTGCCTCCGTCTATATGATATCCTGCTATGCATTCTCTCTTTTCCCATAAAAATACATTTTCATCTTCTTTCTTTTCTTTTCCCCACACTTGCTTTATTATTTGATGCTGGTGGTGGTGTGGCATAGTGGAAAATACTTGAGACTTGAGACGAGATTCGAGAAAAGTATAAATGGTCATAATAATAGGTAGGAGGAAGAAGTAATAAAAACACAGCTTGAAGAATAAGATGAAAGAGACCAAAAGACCAATGCATTTTCTCACAAAAAACAGTCCATCACCGTCTATTTCTCTACGGCTTTTTTTGTCCGCCTTCTTCTTATTCTTTAAATAAATATATGAAAGTGTTACGTAACGTCGTTACATATAAGCATAAAATATATCCGACCGAAGTCGCCTCGGATGCATTTCTGGCTGCAGTTTTTATTCTAATATAGGCTATTATGCTTTCTCCTTTACTATGTCGTTTTAGATGAATGACAGACTAAAACGTATTCAACGTTTTTGTCATGTAAATATGTATACAGTTTTATTACTTTTTTTGGTGTCTTATAACTTTGCTACTTAATATTTGACCATGAAAGTCATTGAATTTCGTAACTTGTATAGTATCCATTTATATTCAAAGTCAAATAAAAAAGATGTTGAGACATGAAGCTCAAACACAAACATATATTTTTTTACGATGAACAATCAATTTTATTCATATTTCTTGAGATGATCTTCATCTTTTTCTTCTTCCTTTTCAATCTGTCGGTTTATGTGTTTTAAGTGTGTACATTATGATGACAAGGAAGTTTTAAAATATGACTTTTTATGTTCTTTCAGCATTCATAATTTTCATGTATGCACATAAATAAATGAAAGGAATTCTGTGCATTCAATATATGCCCGTCTTTTATGTGATCTCGTTCTTTGGGGCAAAATATTTGGGGCAGGATGAACAAAATGACCAATTCGCCATTTTATTTTGCTGATTTTTACACATTTTTCTCTCAAAGTTTTTAAAACAAGATATTATATTTCGTTACTGACCCAAAAGGTCAAATTATACTTAGTAATCATCACTATCATCAAGAAATATATACAATACGCATATACGCAAAACGTTATAAGAATATTCCTGATCACTCTCGTATAATATCTCAAACTACTGGAAAATTTTCTTTATTTCTAGCCTAGCCATTCAGATAATCAGAAACTTTGGACACTGCTCAATCTAGACGAAGAATGTAATTACCTACTACTTATCTCCCTATTATACCTAGTTACCTTTCATAAAATTGACTTGCTATATATTATCCTAATGACAAATCCCATAAAAGACGTCTGGGGCATTAAGATAAAAATCCACCAGAAAAAACCGAACAAGATGGTGACCAAAAATATTTCTGATGCAATTATGCACTTTTTGTTCATCATTTCCCAGAAAAAATCATAATTTATTTTGTATTAAACCTCTCATCTGTCATCAGACAGGTTCAAAAAACCAGGCCAAGTTTTAATGAATACCAATTTACTAGCCCATAAGCCATAACCGACCAACAGATTTTTGCCACCTGAAAACTCCTGAGAACGATTTCCTGAAATTCATGATCACCCAACAACCAATCCGACCAGATCCCGCAACAAACAGTTATATTCATTAACATGTCGTCTTACTTATTATGCGACAAAAAATTTATTATTACGACGTAAAACCCGTGCATAATAGGTACATACTTTATTGATCTATTTCCCTGTATCTGCACACAATTTATTAATGAAACACTGTTACAAAGTGCAATTCATAATCATAATCATCTCCAAAAATACACACAATGTTATCTCTCTCAAATATCCCAATATATCACATATATATTTATCCATAAATAAACATAATACAATGTTGTACAATCGCAACAAAGTATAGAGACCAGGCTCAAAAAAATTTATATTATATTTTTGTGAGGAGGAGGATGGATGGATATAGATGGTTCTGAACTTCTGATGATGATGACTACGACGTCGACTGATGATCACGATGATGATTAAAGTTACTGCTCGTGTACACATACATACATAACCTATCCCATATAACCTACTATACAAAGTGCATATATGCATTTACCATATAAATTTTGAAGGGAACGAAGGCAATGCAAGATTTAGTGAGCAACAACAGCAAAAGCTGTATGGAAATGGAAAACGACGAAGAAGAAGATGATGTTGATTGTTGTGGTGATGTTGATGCAGGAACAAAAAAAATTATATGAAAGAATACAAAATATACAGAAAAGGTCTATGGGTATAAATACGTGTGTAAAAGTACCTATTATTGTGTGTGGATATTGATAATATTATAGGTAGATGCACTATGCATGCATTGGGAACATGAGTTAAGTCAAATGAAATATATATAGGAACGGATATAATATGGAGGAGTTTTTGCTGCGTTTTTGTGCGTGTAGGTATTACTTCACTTGGAAGAGAATGGGTTGAAAACAAAATGTTAAGAGAAGCCACGTAATATCCTATAGGTATATATACATTAGGTGTGTATATAAATATATGCATAACTGGCGTATATATATGAAGAAAAAACTGCAGCAGAGGTTGGTGGTGGTGGTAGTTCATTTCATATGAAAAGGACAACAACATGCGAAGGATGTTGGGTTTGTTTTCGTATAAAAAGGTTCTTATTATATGGGTTATCTTGATATATAACTTATAGAAATTATAGATATATGGGGGATATGTATATACGATTTATAGGGTTTTATAGGATGCTGCAAGAGCTTGCCACGACCTGACATACCCAACACAAGTTTAAGCTACACGTGCCGAGTGGGGCCCCGAATAGAGCATAGCTCTTCAACCAGAGCATACACAAACTAAGTAGGCCTTTCCCAATATCATCACTTCATACTACTTTACAGAGAGTACACACATACCACCAAAGAGCACCAACTTTTTATATATATTATATGGATGGGCTGATATAATACGAAAAAATATAGGATTATTTTTTATAAAAAAAAGGTTGATGATATGATGATCAGTTCTTTTTAGATGGATAGATAGATGTATATGTATGTATGCACGTACGTCTCTAAAAAAACGAATGAGCCGACTAGAGACCAGAGAGACAGAAAAATGCCGAAAAAATATCTTAAAGAGTTTTTTTTTAGGTCGTGTCAAATTGTGGGATTTGTATGAATTTTTAAAATAGCTGTATGAATTTAAAGAATGAAATTTCAGCTATCTTGACATGTTAAAATCAAATATGGACAATGATAGGATGCAAAGATATTTTGGGGGAAACCGGAACAGATCGGAAATTTTGTTGACAATTATTTTTGGAGAGATGTCTTTTATGAAATGCAATATGTTAAGCGGTCTTAAAGTTTTAAGTTAACTAGAATTAAAGTTTATTAACGAAAATTTGATTGCTTACCATTCAGAATAGATAATCCGAAAAATATATCGAAACTTGTAATCCCCGCACGGGTTGAAATAATTCACAACAAAAATGTCTTTTTTGGTTTAAGAAACTGTTCAATTTTCACACTGTTCATGTACAACGACGACAATGAGTAAATGCACAAGTTGACAATTAAATTGTACAAAATATTATATATATAATCTTTAAGTTTAAATATACAACTTAATATTGTAATAAGTTAATAAAGCAAATGTTTTCAAATCTTTGTTCAAATAAGCACCAAGATTTATTTCTTAGAGTAAACAGCAGACAGTTCACTTGATATCTTCCATAGAATCACTTTCACCAGAACAGTTAGATATTCTTATGTCCAGTTAACAATCAGACAACTATTTCCCTTTTTGTTGTCCAGCACAAATAATAACTCGACTAGTTCCTCCAAGTCCACATTCAATTCTTCACAATTTTTAATCCTTCTACTATAATTACTATAAAGATGTTCTACTTCAACTGGACTAACTTTATCTTCAAATCTACCAGTGTCCAGCAGCATTCTGGTGAAATATTAAACAAATTTTTGTTGCCGTAAAAGTATCACAACAACAACAAAGACAACAACGTTCCTTCTCCTCCTGACAATAATAATAATAATAGAAGCTAAACATCAGAGAGCTGATGTTGCTGCTGCTGTTTCCGTTACCAGTGACTGTAACCTACTGTCCATTGACATTGCAGGCAGAAGAGCAGATATACAAAAAAGAGCAGAGAACCTAAGAGCCTTACGACTTACGAGAGAGATGAGAAAAATATAAACAGAGAAGTAGTCGGCCACAACAGCGGAGCTCTCTATAGAAAATATGATCAGAGTTTTTGGGTTCTTTGCAAGTTGCAAGCTTGCTTTGCTTTTGCTGCAAATGCAAGCTTCAAAATGAGAAACACACTCACTCACTCTCTAGAATAGACACATAGACAAAATGTTTTGGTTCAACTT
>JAQFYG010002864.1:0-13648 GCA_034694325.1 Entomobrya corticalis
TTAAGCCTCTTTTTTGTGATTTTATATTTTTGTAAAAATTCAAAATGATTTCCACGAAATATTTAATTCTTGACTATTATATCCTAACCCAAACTAACATCAATCTCACCCTTAATAAGTTCAGCCAATTCCAAAATTACACAAATTTCACAGAATTTGCCAATTTATTATTATTAATATTATTATTTATTCAGAGCATTTTCAAATAACATCAAAATCTTCAACAAAGTTACACAGTACACCTTGCTGAAACTGACATGATGACAAAGTATTTTTTGAGAAGAGAGAAAAAAAGAGGTAAAAAGAAACAAGAAGAAGTCCACTGCTGCCATGCAATTGCTGGCGCTGTGTAGAAAGGTTAACAAATTTTAATGGTTTTCTCGCAAATGGTTGATTAGAACAGGCATGGTAGATCTTTTATATCTATCATGTTTACATAAAGCTATACGGAAATTATACTTGTTTTTATTATACCTTTGGCTTCTATGTTAAGTTTTCTTTATTTTGTGCGGATCCAGCCAACAAGAAAATTTTTTATTTTTTAGTTTTTTTAAACCAAAATTATTTAGTAATATTAAACGCATTTTTTTCAATATTACAAAAGTTAAGACTAGAACATACATTGAAATGCTTGTTTATACTTATATATCTTCCTAATAAAATCAAAAGAACCCTTCTTTCAACCGAGTTAATTTTATTTATTAAACCTTTATCGATATTAAAAGACCATAATATAGAGCAGTATTTAAGTATACTCCGTATATGTGCAGCATAATTGTTTAGTAGTTGTTGGGTCGAGAGACCTATGTTTTTTTAGTTTACGAATTATATATAATTTTCGACATGCTTTTTCATAAATATGGTTTACATGTGTATACCATTTACATTTGTTATTTATGATTACCCCTAATAGTTTACAAGAGTCAACTACAGGTATTTCATTGTCACCGGCCATTATTTTTGTACCACTAAACCTTTTTCCAATCGAATTGTCAACTATTATTACAGTGCTTTTCTTTGCATTTAGAGACATTTTATTTTTTACCATACATTCGTTTACGATGGAAATATATTCGTTCATTCGTTCATACACGGGTACCTTAAGACAACTATGGGATGGAATGTCAGCTTCCGGGGTCAAACCCTTCGGAGTCAGTGGGTCAAAGGTCAACTGGTGGTATATGTAGCACCATATTTTTATTTCATAAATCCATAGATGGGACGAAATTGAACAACTTTTATGAAGACACCATGGGTCAATTCATAATCCCTGGGGCGCTGGAGGTCGCAATAGGTCACATTCACAGCTGATAATTGTGGAAAGCTTGTGTCACCGTATTGTTTGAGTCACTAGGAATCCGATATTCGCTTCTATGGGTTACATCCGTCTCGTTTTACTATCGATATTAGTCTGTGTGATTGGTCTAAGATTGTCTATGCCTACAATGGCAGGATCCTTATGTATTGGTGTTATATACCCTTTTTCCATTCTCTAGGAACGACATTATTCATGATGCTAAAATTTATAATGTGTGTGTATATAGGCACTATAAGACATGAAACAAGTTTGAGAAATTTAACAGGAAGATCTCCTAGTACATTCGACTTTTTTAACGATAATTTATCAAAACTTCTTAGCACTGAAATATCATTAACTTGTAAGCATTCCGTTTTGTTACTTTCGTTTGATGTAAAATTTTGTATAGGCCTATATGTGCTGTTTATTTGTGAGAAATGCTGATTTATTTTATTCAACACGGATTTGATATTGTTCGATCCTTCAGCTATAGAAATCTGCTGCACAGCGGACGGTTTTTTCTTGAGACCGCATAGTCTATTTGCTATCATATGAATGTTAACTATATAATTTGGTGACTAAAGCGTTTATTTTAACATTATAGAGTTGCTTAGCTTAAATTATATCAAGTTTAACTAAATTCATCACAATTTAGTGTAATTTCCCTGGTGTCGCCATACATCGTCATTGCAGGGATTTTGGCAACGGCGGCAAACTTAACCATGATTTCTGCACAATCGATTCAGAAAGTTGACCAAAATTTGGTTATTCAACGGACATCACGTAGCGTGCTTCCACTTATTTTGAATGTTGACATGAATCAACGCAAAATATACAATTTATGGAAGTTGTATCGCGCCAAAAATAAAATACATCAACCAATTTTTATTAAAATTTTGCCAATTGATATAAATTTTGCTTATCGCAAAATTTCAAAGGAATTAGATATGAACTATTTTTCGTTTCGAGATTTCACTGACAATTTTGATATTTTCATTTGGATAAATATCAGCCTTTCATTTTTTTGGGACAGTAGCTATTATTGGATTATCCAACTGGCTGCATGTACTCTCGGCACTTCTATCGTCGGGTGTATCTCATTTAAAATTAAAATTTCATCAATCGGGACTTTTTATAATCTAACTGTTCTGCAGTTTCTTTTAACAAATTTATATTCGGGCACCGTGACAAGCGAGCCGATTATTCCATCAAAAGATTACACATTTATTGGTGCAACTGATTTACAAGATAATAATTTTACTTTGGTTTTCAATAACAAAGGTTTCTTGAAATCTCTTAATGAATCTTTCAAACATATGTTTCCGAATACTAAAATACTTAATATTAAGGCAGCTATAGATTTAATTAGTAAAGCCATTGTTTCCGAAGGATTGGACGCTTTTGCGGATTTGTTTTTGAAGTCAAAATCATATGCTTTTTTAACAGAATGGCCACTCGCTTTATGAATGATTGAAAGTTTTAATAAACAAGCGGCCAATCGCGGAAATAAAATTATTAAAAATGAGTTTATAATCTAGCAGTGCTATATTGGAAAAAGTTTGATTCCATATGGAGAAGTTTACTTTGGATTTTTACCACCAAATTATTATAAAATTGTAGGCATTCTTCAGAATATTTTAGAAACGGGAATATATGACAGATGGCGTCAGGAAGCTTTGGAGTGCCAATCATCGATAAGAGTACAAAACAGTGAAAATTAAAAGGATTTTATTTACTTTATTGGCATTTTGTGGGTTTTTTATGGAGATTGTAATAAATTGTTGTCGGGATGAAAATATTGTTATTTTATTAAATGAATAAAGATAGGTATAAGGTAATTGAAACTATTATTATAGCCTTCTTCCAGGGGACCCTGGAGCACCTGGAGAACCTCCACTGCCACCAGCACCTCCAGTACCGGCCCAGCTACGTCTTAAAACCCGAGACAAAACTACTAAAAAGCCAAAATAAATTTTTTGTCATAAACTAAGCAATTAATTTTTGATCTATAAGCTCTAAAATTCATATTAAAAAAATGTAAAAAAGTTTACCTGGCTTTGGAGGTGTTGGGTTCACTGTTGCGTTTGCTGCTTCAGTTGTTGAATTGTTTTATATAAAAATGAATAAATTTTGAAATTTTTGAATTAAGAATAATGATTAGATTTATAACGAACCTGTAGCCTCTACGGGAGTTTCCATCATGTTGATAATGACTGCAATCGTCATCAGAAGTACAATAGTTTTGGTGGTGGTGGAAGTCATTTTTATTGCAAATTGACGTTAAGGTTGTACCCTTTTCTAGTTTGCGGAAGTTAGTGGTAAGACGTTGATGAGAGCAGATTTGAGTCTGTTGAAACAGAAAGAACTCAGACACGTTTTTATATTTGTTGGTGTTCGAGCTAATCATGTGTCATGGTTTTAAAAATAAAGCTTTCTAAAATATTGATTGGTTATTGATCTCTATTTCTAGGAAAGGTGCTATATTTCCCATTTTTTATTTTAGATTAAAATATACAGCTTATTTATATTCATTTCGCATGTATTCATTACCATTTCTTAGTAAAATATAAAAACAATAATTACGTGTCTTATCATTTTCTTTGAGAAGCGTGGTCTTGTGGTGAGGAACATTCTTTGAAAAGTATCAGAAGTAAATGCTTGCATGCTAAAGGATTGCGTGTAAAGACTTTGCTGTTGTTAAAATTGTAATTTGTTGTTACCTTTTATATTACTTAGCATGCTGGAAGTTTGGAAACGTTTTTGATAGACAAGTTATTACCAAAAATGTTTTAAATAATATTAAATAATATAACATTACCTCTGAGCATCACTTAAATTATCATCTTTGTATTTTTCAACTTGCTATGAGCTCCTAAGATAACTGAAAGTTCCAAACATATTTGAATACTAAATGTCTGGTTGAGTTGATAGTATTTTTATTTGAAATTACTAAAATGGCGTTAAATTTACGTGTACAAAATACTTGTATGGTTTTTTATGATTTCAATAAATAATTAACAAGAATTTTAGATTAAATAACTCTTAACATCTGATTTTATTTATCAGTATTTAGGTATACAGTTAATTAGGCATATGTTGGGAAACCAATTGTTAAGTTGTTTATTAATTTATTTTAAAATCGTTTTCTTCGAACGCCGGGAGCTCCTGCGTCGCAGGAACTTGCGCTGGCACAACCTCCATCAGCAAAAGCTAGAGCTTTTATACGACGTGACTACGTGCCAATCGAGAGAGTAGGTTTTGAGAAGCAGGGACTTAAAATATTGACACTTTGGTAAAGAAATATAAATTTTTATCTAATAATAATTGTTCTAGATTTTCTCGACTATTTTCAATATATAAATTCAAATTGTGATTCACCTGCAACTTCGACTTTGGTTGGTATATGCTATCTCTAGCAGTTTCAAGACTACTAGAAAATTTTTGTTGCATTTCAATTTTCTTCAAATTTGTATGCTACAAGTCATGAAATTATAAAATTATGGGATAATGATGTCGCAAATATAATATGGTTAACTAAAGAAACTGGACAAGCCTGTGTTGTGCCCTTTGGAAATAGCTTGCTTGGTCACAAAGCTATCCGTTGCAATTGCGTTTTCTGTTATTAGTGCACTAACCTTAATTTTGTATTAAGTTTATAATATTATGCTAAATTTAAATTATCCATTTTAGTTATACTTAAGCTTGTAAAAGGTGATGGAGTCTGGATAATATGCATTGTTAATTCTTTAGAGCCATCATACGGACATCTGTGCTAGAAATTGAATTTAAATTAGCACATTTTTTTTCAAATCATAAAATGTGTGTTTGTGCTTTGTACTTATGTCAGCAAAATATATATGATTAATAAGCTAGCAATATGCAATAAAAATATGAACAGAAACAATAATTTTGCATGACTACAAACTCGGTTTGATTAAAAAAATTAAAAATATTAGTACCAAAAGAAATAGCAGAAATTCATATAATAAAGCCCAATCCCGGGTACAAAAGTACTTTTTACCTACTTTTGCTCTATAGAAAGCCTTTTGTTTATTGATTTCTGCTAAAAGACCTCACAAATTACTTGACGTCGCCATTTTATACTGATATTTCTCCTGCAGATATGCAATTGCAATATTTGACTTACTTGTACTTCAAAAAGTTAAAACGACATTATATGCACAAAGCTTTTCACGTTTCTAGTGCGTGTAAAACCTGCTTTATATGAATCTAATAAAACAGCACATAACCGAACAGTAGCAACTACATTTTAATATGTTTACTAATTTCGTGCATACTTACAATTTATGATAATTTGAGCTGTGCAAATCAATTTAGGACTTGAACAAAATGTCATATTTAAAGTCTTAAGTTCTTACATAAATAAAGTTGCTTAATAAAATTTCAAAATTGCGTTAAATGACGTAGAAATAAAATCTTCATCTTCGATTTCCTACGACTTAAGTCTTTATTTAGTTACAAGCTAATATTTAAAAACACATTACAAATATTTTACTGACAATTGCTTATTTTGCTTATTGATACCTTTATGTACAGTTAAACTATTTTACAAGGCTTAATTATGTATTACAGTGTTAAAGTACAAAATTCAAATTTATCCACCTATTAAGTCATCAAAACGGCAACAGTAGTATCTAAAATTGTACTTCCCATATCCAATGCAGTACTTTGCCTAAGACTAAAGAAACCTCCTACACCAAACCCGTACCGCTTCATTGACCTTGACTGTCGTTTCCTGACACAATCCACCATAATCGTATCTCTTCCCTTCCAAAAATCTATTAATCTTTGTGAATAAGCAGCAGGCATAGATGCCCTCTGACAAAAGAAAAAAATTAAACCTGGACACAACACCGCACAAAAGCATGCCAACATATAAAATGGTAATTCTAAATGGTCAAACATTCGAATTGCAGCAAATATTGTGACAACGTCTAAGGCCATTGACACAGCTGTTGTTGCAGGAATATAAATATTAAAAATTTCGTTACAAGATGTCAAAATAATTTGGAGTTGCCTATGAGTTCATAATCTTTTTCTAAAATTCTCTTGATCTGTCAAAATGCAAACAAAATTCTTTGAGCGTCGCACTAGTTCCTTAGCTCTTAAAGAATTTTATTTTTTAACATTGTTTTGAATCTTCTTGAATAATTGATATACAAAGTCCTTCTTAACTTGAGGCAAATTACCGCCACTTTTGCTCATATCTAAATTTTCTTTTGTTTTGATTTCTTAAGTAGTGCAGCTGGTTAGCATAACCAATAACTCAAGAACCGTTTCCATGCTGCCATGAAACATGCACAATGTTGTTACAACTGCAGAAGTACTTTGTCTAAATATCAATGGAACATTTGGCAGCAGATATGCCAACACAAGATTTACCGGATCGTAGGTTCTAGAAAACGGAAAAAATATTCCGGCCAATGGAAAAAGCATAAACCCAGTAGTCATGCCATTACCAATTAATTCGGGTAGTTCAGGAATTCTTTCAGAAATTGGCCATGGTAGTCCCTGGTATCGGTTTCCGGAAAGTCGCAGCATTTCTGCGCCAAGTTCCGCTATATTTTCAGGAAATTTTATCTTTACCGGGGAAATCATGAACGGACACTGAGGCCAAATATTGAACACCAACTACTAATATAAAGCAATGAACGAGGATCTCCTCTTCTCTGTTTGGTGGTATTGAATGATGAAAAATATTAAAACGGTGACAAAATGGAACAAATACTGCAAAAAAGGTGATAGTAAACTTTTGTAAATGATATTTGAAAATTTTATGGGGGATTTCTTTTACATATTTTGGATGGACTATTAAAGCATCGGCGGTTTTGCTGTAGATCATTGGTAACTGACTTAATTTTTCAACGAAAAGAGAGACGTTTATTTGGGCTTGTCCGAAACTCATTTTGATTTTGAATCAAGTCTGAAACTCGCGCTATCTAGACTCAATGATATTTTGAATGATTGAATACAAGAGAATTAAAGTTGCTTGATACAGTAGAATTTTAATCGGTCAAAAATTATTGGTTTTTAATTTATATTTACGTAAATATGATTTTTTAACCTTTAATTGATAAACTGTTCAATCTGTAGACTATTTTAGTACCGGAGCACTACTTGGCAGGCAGCAAATGGAATGAATTATATTTGTGTTTTTGGATAAAGTAATAGTTTGGGTTAATGCGACACACAGATGGGAAGCTTTGTAAAACGCAGTAAAATAAATAAGTAAAACTTTTTAAATTGTATTTAAGTAAAAGAAGATATTTGCTGATTTATTCATTTTTTTTAAATCGCGAGTCTTCCATATTGTGGTGACGTATATTTTTTGAAACATTGTCAGCTTATTGTTTATAGACTTTTTGCCGAGTCTTGCAAAATTCTAAATTATTTATACAATTTTGAAATAAACTAATTTTTTTGAGAAAAAATCGAATTGTATATATTTGTATTAAATATAATTTTTAATAGCTTGTGCTAATAAATAATTGTAAACTTTATGTAAACTTTTATGCAAAAAAGTCAGGTTTCCTCCAAAGATGAGTCATTGATCTAGTTATCCGATTAGATTGTTTGTCTGTCTGTTTGCTAGCGTTATAACACTTTAACTGAATTTAATCAATCTTAGTATTTAGATTTCTTAGGTCAAGAGCTTTGTTAGGAGTTAGTTTTAGCATCCCTGGTCAACCCAATCGAAAACAGCTGGTCAAGAAAAGTCCTGTGTTAACCTGAAGGTTACAAATATTGTATGGACTCGATAACAACGAGACTCGTTTCTCACAGGATTACAAAATCTGTTTCTTGTGGAATTACGAGACTCATTTCTGTCAAAATTACTAGATTTGTTTTTTGTTAATCTATTGCCAGACCCATCTTCGTTACTCTCACTTGATCTAATCACGACTTGCTTTTAATTTTTAAATATAAAATATACCATAAAACATAAAAAAAAGATTACCCAAACAATTTGAAATTATTATAGTATAATTCAAAATAAGTTTTGTCAGAATCATTAGTTTCAACTTTTAAGTAAATATTAATTCATTTTAGCATATTCAATTTTTTTAATTTAAACATTACCGTACAACTTTGTGTTTACTATCTTGCCTGTTATTATATGCTATTGTGTTATTACAGTTTTATCTTTATTTTATCGTTGTAACTCTTTATTTAATTTTACAACCACTTACTGATATGTGCGTCTTTAAAATATTTTTATTGTGCAAGACTTTAAGAACGCAAACCATAAATACATACGAGCTGATTATTATTATTTTGTCAAATTGGTTTTATGATTGTTATTTTATATGAAGTGCTTGTTTGATTTTATGCATGTTCAAAAATTAGAATAAACTTCTATTTTGTGTCATGCTACAGGCATAAAATATGCTATATTTATTGTAATTAAATTGCAAAAACATTACATCGGTTTAAAAATCCCTTTTTGGACCACCCGGAGATCCTGTGAAACCGGTACTGGCATCAGGCATCTGACTGTCCAAGACATAACGAGGAAACGACATATATTCAAAGTTTATGCTACAATTTTTATATTATATGGTCAATAATAGAGTTTGATAAATAAAGGATAAAAATTTAGTCAATATTTGTCCACAAAATATTAAGTGCACCTGAATTTTGTAGTTTTGAGTTCACTGCTGAGTTGGGTTACTGAAGCTGCCGTTGAGTTGTCTTGAAAAAAAAGTAATTTAATTAGAGTTTTCCTTTTATACTTATTTTACATTACTTTTGAAACAAAAACAATATTTTTCAACTTACCTGCTCCTTGTACTAGAGTTTCCATTAGGTTGATGATAATTGCACCCGTCATCAGAATATTTGTAGTTTTGGTGATTTTTGAAATCACTTTCCAAGCAAAAAATGGTAAATTTCTAATAGATACTGGCATTAAGAATTCCAAGACGGCTAAATTGAGTTTGATGAAAATTGAGAAAGTCAAACATGTTTTTATACTTTGTGGCAATCAAGCTTGTAATGGCTATACAACTAAGTTTTCTAAAATATAAACTAGTTACTAATCTTCATATTTCATTAAAAAATCTGCTATTTTTGATGATCTTAAAAGTTAAATATAGAAATACTACTTTAAATAAATTTACAGTTTTTCAAACATTGTATTTGTAACCGCATAACCAATTCTTGGTAAATACATTTTTAAAACCAATGATTTTTCTCATCAATTTCATTGAAAGACGAGCGCTTGTGAAGCATTTGTTTTCAACTGAAAACCAGAAATAACGAAATCATATTTTAGCTTTGTGTAAAATCCAGCCTATCATTAACGTGGAATTTGCATTTCTGTCTACTGTTTATAGAGAATAAATACGCTTCTAGAGAAAATTAACAAGTTGGTATTTAAATATTTTATTATGAAGTAATACCTGATAGTGTTTCTTTAAAATAGAAATGGGTTCATACACCATTTAAATCACCAACCGTTAAAACATGCTGTTCATGTTTGTCTTATATCGTCATTGCAGGGAGTTTAGCAACGGCAGCAAACTTGACAATGATTCCTGCACAATCGGTTCCTAAAGTTAATCAATATTCCGTTATTCTACGCGAATCACACAGTATAATTCCACTCATTTTAATGTTGGCACGGAACAACGCAAAAAAATTAGTTTATAGAAAATGTACCGCGGTATTAATAAAAAACACCAACCAATATTTATTAGAGCTTCGCCAATTGATTGAAATCTTGTTTGTTGCAAAATATCAAAGAAACAGCAAATAAGCTAATTTTCCTTTAGATATTTTACCAAAAATTTTAATATTTATCAGCCTTTCATTTTTTCCGACAGTTGCAATAATTGGTTTTCACAAATGGCTTTATGTTGTCTGGCCAACTTTATTATTCGCTTTATCGGATTTAAAATTAAAATTACACCAATCCGGGGTCTTCATAATCTGAATGTTATGCGGTTTTCTTTTGACAAATTTGTACTCGCAAACCGTTACAGGCGAACTAATTACTCCACCAAAAGATTATAAAATTTCTTTAGTAGCGGATTTGAAAGATGATAATTTTAATTTGGTTTTTCGCAATAAAGGATTGTTGAAATCTATAACGAATCTTTCCAAAATATGTTTCCAAATACTGAAATACCTAATATTAAGGCAGCTATAAATTTGATTAGCAAAGCAATTGTATCGGAAGGATTAGACACATTTGCTGATTTGTATCTTTTGCGATCAAAATCTTATGCTTTTTAACAGAATCGCCACTTGCTGTAAGAATGGTTGAAAGTTTTAATAAACAAGTGGCAAATCCTGAATAAAAAAAGGTTAAAGATGAGTATATATTCAAAATGTGCTATATTGGGAAAAGTTTGATTCCATCTAGAGAAGTTTATTTTGGATTTATACCACCAAGTGCGGATAAATTGCATGAATTTTTCATAATATTTTAAAAACGGGAATATATGACAAATGGCGTCAAGAAGCTTTACAGTGTCAATCGTCAATTAGAGTACAAAATAGAGTGAAATTTAAAAGTCCAGTTAAAACAGTGAAGTATAATATAGATAATGTGAGCGCATTAAGTTTAAATAGGAAGGTTTTAAATTTATTTATTGTTTGGATTTTACTTGTTTTATTGGCATTTCTTTCATTTTGTTTGGAGATTATAATCGATTTTTGTCGTGTTAAAAATATTGTCACTGAAATTTCATGATTGGATACTGACACAAACTAAACTCTCCTTCCCGGGGAACCTGGAGCGCCTGGAGAACCTCCACTGCCACCAGCACCTCCAATACCAGCCCAGGAACGTCTGACCACTCGAGATAAAACAACTAAAAAATTATATACAACAATTAATTTTAGACTAATAAATCACTAAATTGAATTATATTTGTAATTTTTAAGTAAAATAGTACGCGTACCTGGCTTTTGAAGAGGTGAGTTTACTGTTGTGGTTGTTGTTTCAGTTGTTGAATTGACTACAAAAGAAAGAAAAAATAAATTAAATTAATTTTTTTCAATAAAAGATAATGACAATAAATAATTAGGTTTAAAGCAAACCTGTAGCCTCTACTAGAGTGTCCATCATGTTGATAATGACCATGACGGTCATCAAAAGAGCAAAAGTTTTGGTGGTGTTAGAAACCATTTTTGTTACAAACGTTGACGTTGAAGCTTAGCAGAAATTATTAGTAAGTAGTTGGTGAAAGTAAATTTGAGTCTAATGAAAATTAAAGAATTGAAGCATGATTTTATACTTGACGGTTCCTAAGCTGATCACGGTTTAAAAAAAACTTTCCAAAATAGAAAGTGGCTAAATTGGTTTTTATCAGCATTCCCTGGAAAAAGTTGCTATATTTACCGGTTTTTGTTTTAGATTAGGAAATTTGGCTTATTTTTTATAATTTATTATGAAACCATTACCATTTCTTAGTAAAATATAAAAAATCAAACTAATTAGTAGTAATCAGTTTGTTTAAGAAGCGTGAGTTTGTAGTGAGGACGTTCTTTGAATTGGATCTGAGGCAAATGATAAAAGCATATTATGAATCGTAAACACTTGGTAGTCATTAACGTTGCCATTAGCTATTCACTATAACATTCTTACTATTAGTCATGCTGGACATGCTGGAAGTTTGGCACAGACCGTTTATACAAAAACTATTATTAAAAAAGGCAAGATTTCACTGCATACGAGATAGATTTTGCCAGTCACTTAAATAATAATAATTTTAATAGACCAAAGGAAACTTGGCTTATCTTTTCCTAGGCATTTTATATTCGCACTTGTTGAATGTTTCAAAACAAATGCATACAGATATTGTCTAATCCTTTGAAGTATTGTTCTGACATTCGACTGGATGAAATATATAATGAAGAAAATCATTCCATTTACTGTACCAATGTAGATGCAATAACGACATGATAATTTCACAAATTATCTTTCTTTAATTCAGTGTGTGTAAATGTTTATATGGCATACAATTAAAGGTCAATTTTGTAATTTTAAATGCTTTATTAGCCAGTATTTAACTAAGCCTTAAGTAAAAAAATAATATAATTTCGTATCCTTAAATTATGATGAGCTCATATTGCATTTACAACGACATTTTAGAATTTTAAAAATTATGTCATCAACTTTTTTTTTATTAAAATGTGCTTATGTTACGAAATGAGATGATAGGCTAATTTAATTTATGTCACGTTTACGTAGCAGATGGATAGTTAATATGACATAAACAAAAATATTGTGTAAAATGAATAATCAAAACCTCTAAACAAATAGTTGTCACTATTATCTTTTATTTATCAGGAACAGCCATACAACTATATAAATTATATTAATAGTTTAAGATCGACTTCCTGGAGCACCGGGAGCTCCTGCAATGCTGGCATTTGCGCCTGCTCCACCGCCACCAGCTGAAGCTTTAATACGACTTGCCATTCGAGAAAGTAATTTTGAAGGAACAGGGTCTAAAATATTTACAATATTTAATTAAATTATTGTTTATCTAATAGTTATCTAATAATAACTGTTCTAAATTTTCTTAAAATGTAAGACAGTGCATACATAATTTGGATATTGTTGAATTCACTGGTCCAATTGGAGCTTCAGTGGTGGCTACTGCTAATAAAATTAATTATTTCAATGATAATGTAAACTTTTTTTTTAAAATTAAGTTCAAATAATCAAATTGCTATTCACCTAAAGTTTCGACCGGATATTCCATCGCGGCGATGATGAATTCCTAGTATTACCAAAATGATTAAAATGCTTATTGGAAAAGAAGCCATTTTTTCCAAGAAAGATTTCAATATGTACAATTTGGTATTTCTTTAATTAATATAAGTCCTTGAGTTAGTGCTTGTTAAAAAATGAGAACTAGACCGCTTTTATATACAAATACTATTTATTATTTTACAAAGCGAATGTTTTTTAAATAAATTTAGTATGTATTATTTTCTTTTCTTTGAAACTGAATTATGATTTCCAGGTAACCCACATCATAGACATTCCATTTTGGTGAAACATCCTGTTTATTTACCTTTCAAAGTGATAAAATTACTAATATTTTGCCACTAAAAATAAGTTACCGACGTGCCTACTTCAATTGCACTAATTAACTATCTTATCGTTTTGCTTGAATACTTAGAAGTTCATTAGGGCAAATTATCTTATCAGTTTTTTGAAACCAATGTACAAAAAATATTTTTAACCTAATCGACATTCATAATTATTTGTTATGAATATTAACTCATTCAAAAATTTTTAAAGCATTCATAATAGTTTCCAATCAAAGCATATCATGCTAAAGCGACAACATTGTTTTCCGGAATAGACGA
>JAQFYG010002865.1:0-13648 GCA_034694325.1 Entomobrya corticalis
GGAATCTTCGCAGTGGGAATCTTCGAGTGGGAATCTTCGTAGTGGGAATATTTGAGTGGGAATCTACGTGCTTCCGTAAATATGAGCATGTTGATTAGCAATATTTTTACTTCGCCTATTATAGCTACGTGTAGAGAATCCATTTATAGAGCATTTTTATGGATGGTATATTTTCTGTAAATGTGATATAACCGCACCAATCAAACATACATGGTGCATTTTCCCATAATTTGACATTATTGGGTACGGTTACGCATGCACACTGATTTGTACGTTGGGAATCTATATAACATTTGTTCTGCTCAAGCTCGAGTAGATATGTGTGCAATGATCGTATTGATTGTAATCTGAGATCAGCTAACCATGAATGAACGCTTCCGTTTTTGCACATTCTTACACTTCGGTTTCCTGTGACTTGTTCACCTCGCCCCATGCAACTATTCGAACTTATAATACTTTATGACTAAAACTAATGAAAAATGAGTGTAATTAACTGTACCTGTACTTTCAAAATATATGTACGCAATAAACTAATTTATTTATTATTTATTTTTCGCTCTGGGTTTTTGGATGAAAGCAGCATTGGCTGGACCTGAGCAAGTCGATAATAAAGCAGTTGAAAGGTATGCATTCAAATATCTCTAATTACAACAATTTAAAAATATAGTCCGTGATAAAGTAATATAGATATAGTGCCTAACGGAGCATAGAATTTATAAAAAATACCGTTGTTAGATATCATATAGTATGTCCTCTATGCTCTATTGACACTTGCACTTCCTATGAAATGTAATATATATGTAGTCTTAGTTGTTGTACGTAATCAATAGTCAGTATTTAATAGCACAAATGTCAATTATGTTTTATTCTATTTCAATCCTCTAAGAACTGGAATTACATTACAATTGTAAGCGAAATTTCCCATTTGATATTAGATATTAGTAAATTAGTGAAATAGTAGTGGGGATTAAAAAATAAACATTATCTCGTCATATTTATGATTTTATTAATCGCTTCATGTTCATACACAGATATGGCCTACATCGTCTGCTTTCGCTTCAAGTTTTATCCAAATGATCCAATGTTGCTGAAGGAAGAAGTGTCCAGATACCAACTCGTGCTCCAACTACGACGAGATATTCTTCATGGGAGGCTGTATTCCACACTGTCTGACATGGCAGCGCTGGCTTCTTTCATCATTCAATGTAAGTTTTATGACAAATTTCAGTTTGCCCCAACAGTTAAACTGGCTTGATATGCGTCATGAGACAAGAAATATAATGTCTTCCAACGAGTCTATTATTTAATCAAGTAAAAATGTCCTTTCATGAGTAAAACACTACGTTTTCTCGGAATACTTAGTAAATAGAAGGCAAACAAAATAAATAATGACACTGCAAAAAACTCAACATTTCAATAGAAATTCTCAATTATTTATGTATTCCTACGAAACAACATGTAGTATTTTAGTATGATGTGATATCACGCATGGCCGCCATTCCGAGTCTGATAAAATATAGGCAGGGCAAAGTAAAAATTTCATTATACTAATGTTTCTCCATTTATTGTCAATTTTTCTTGTTTGTTCTCGCTCTGTTGTAGCTGAACTTGGAGATCATGATTCGGAAGTCCATACAGGAAATTACATCTCCGACTACGAGTTGGTTTCTCGGCAGTCCCGTGAGCTGGAAGAGAAAGTGATGGAGCTTCATCAAAAGTTAAAAGGTCTTACACCTTCAGAAGCGGATATTTTGTTCCTTAAAAAGGCTGCTACTCTCGACACTTACGGAATCGACCCTCATCCTGTTAAAGTACGTTAACCAGCATAATACTTGATGAAAAAAGTTTTTCTCCCAAATTCACTCATTTGCACTTAAGCGTGTTTACTTATGTGTATACCAAAATGTATACTTCCCTGCTTTATGTTGAAATCTACGCAACAACAATGTAGGCACATTCGACAAGAACTCCATTTCTGCGTCCGTAATCATGAAGAATTTACAAATAATGAACTTATGAACTTTTTACGTTTCTCGCTATCAGTAAAACTTTCTTCGGCTGGAAGCATTAAGAACGCTCTTTTCATTAAGCTCTAATGTGATCTTAAAAGGGAAGAATGTTTTATTCACAATGATAATGGATGAATAAAAGCAAGATATGTGGCTATAATCATTTCAGCATTGCCATCATAACTTTTCATACAACGCGAAAGTAATAATGAAGAAGTTGAGCAAGCACATATAATGAAAATGGTATATTATAATGTATTTTTAATTTTCTTTTCTCTAGGACCAGCAAGGAGAGCAAGTCTATCTAGGCATTAATCACACAGGCATTAGCACTTTCCAGGGCTCTAGAAAGTCCACCCATTTCAAATGGTCACAAATAACCAAGCTCAATTACGAGGCCAAAATGTTCATTATTCATCTTTCGATTCCTGAGGACTCTAGAACCAAGGTAAAAGCTTCCTTCCAAAAAGTGAAATCCAAAATTTTAGGTGAATAACTTGAATTTATTTAATCATAAACGTTGTTGCTCTTCTTTCTAGAAAAAGGAAACGGTTGGATTCAAATGTCAGACATCCAGTTCCTGTAAATATCTGTGGAGGTGTGCAGTAGAACAACGCTTATTCTTTACGTAAGTATTTACTCACTGAATTATTAAATGCATTAGACACATAATTTAGTTTGCATATGAATTTTATTCTTGTCTGTAATCATACAAAGGCGTTACATAACATTTTTGACCGATCAAGTTTTCAACTAAACAAAAATCTCATACTACTACCACTACACTAAAAATTCTCATCTCATATTCATTACTTTTTATATGCATTATATAATCAATAATTTAACACGTTTTTATATAAACAGTAGTTAACAATGATTGAACTATAAACTTGCTAAAACTAAATGGCTGCGTACAGCTGTAAAATAGTCTTATCTCATGTGCTTTTTAATGAACATCCTATTTAGGTGGTATGTTATGTTAATGAATAACAATTTTTAATGCGCACAGCGCATACAATGGTGCAGCCTCTGATTCTAAATGCCAGTACACATAATTATACTGATCCGTTTTTAAAAGATTTATTCAAAGTGGAAACTAAAAGTAGAAGATGGGAAACAATTTTTTTCTTCATCTAAACTTATTGGGAGTACATAATGATGTATTATAAGAACGTATATAATATATACGGTATTAAGTGTATTAAGTAATACAGTGGTAGAAACAACTTTCTTGAACGACACAAAGCTCTCGATAGTTTTGCGACAAGCATGAAATCAGACGTTCCAGTTTCTATAATTTAATATTACAATATTTTTTGTAAGAATAAGAGAGTAGTAACAATCAATAATATTCATAACAGACGGAGTTTGATTAGCTTTTTCCAGTTCTTTCAAGTTTTGATGATGCCGAATTAAACGGCAATCAATAATACTCGTAGGGTATTATGAATGAATTTTAATAGTCAAAGTTAAGTGATGTCTGAGCCAAAGGTCCCTTTTCTGCACAAGTCGTTCATTTAATATGTTGAACGCACGTATATTCTGTGTTCTAATAATAATGTGAATCTAGGTAGTATGAATATTAATAATTATATATTATAATTGATGCCGTGTCACAAAGTTCATCGTCAAAACTCTCTTTTCGTATTCCCTATACCTACTTACCTATCAATAGGAAATACAAGCTGATTTTTACAACCCTTTCAAGGACTTAAACTTCCGCAGGGAGATTACCATTTTCTTCTCTATTTGTACCAAATTTAACACACTCATAATACGAAGGGGGTGGTGGCTCGTAATTTGAATTGATACTATCTGTCTCATTATCTATTCTAATTGAAACTGAGCTCATATTAGTTGTGGCGTTAGTGTAGTCCGGTGGCAGACTGTGTATTTCCGCCTCAGTTTCTTCGTCATCATCGTTCGTGTCATCAGCAATGTCGTTATCATTTTCTTCACCTTCTTCACCTGGCGTAATCTCTGAGTTGCGATTAGTGGATGTTGACTCTGCATTTGCCTCAGTTGCCGCTTGCTGTGGGCGAATGCGACGAAATAAGGCGAGTCGCATTTGTTCAGAATTGCAATTGGTGACAACAGCATCTGACGGATTACCGTCGCATGCCACCGTTAACGGAAGATTTGCGAGAAGACTTAAGCCAGAAAGTTGTGTCAGTCCTGTGCTGTATGCATCACGATATATGTAGGGTTGACATATGATATCGGCTGTAATATTTTCGTCTGATGGCGGAGCTGGTCTTGGAGACAAGGGATCTGCTAAAAAAATTATGTAAAGGTGCTTATACTGTTTTGATTTTGGATAAGATAAAGCAAAAATCGAGTACAAGCGTTTATTGCAACGTCTTACCGTCAGGAAAGAGCATGTCCCGAATTAAAATCTTTCTCAATTTTCGTTGTTTTCGTCTTAAACAAAATCGAATAGGGCAGGTGTCTTCAATGAAAACGGATATTCGCACGCATAAAAGAAGAAACTGTGGAAAAAGAGAAAAATCTGTGTGTGCTCACTTCTAAACCACAAAAATGCGCACTATCATGAAATGGTTGATGTAAAAGTTACTTTAAAATATCAAAATGATACTTGGTGAAAGTGTGAAGTGATCAATTTGGCTTGTTATAAGTATATACATTAGTAAATAAATAATGGCGTGATATGAGTTGGTAAGTACGTATATATGAGTATTATCACTACCTATTAGGATATGATTATAACAATATGTATATATACAACTTACCATAAAAATGAGTATGCTGCCAACAGCCAGGTACAATATAAAGGCGACCCCTGGAAGCATGCTTTAGGTCACTTTGACACCTTAACACTGTCGACATTTGAAAAATGCATAAAAAGTGTTATTGTAACTGTTATGATTTTGAAATATTGTTGTGCTGATGGAGAATCAAAAGGAAAAGTGTGGAATCGGCCAAACCAGCAAACTTATATTTTCTCCATAATACTACTAACAAGTCGTTGAGGGAGGCCATGTGAAAATGGCGCTTACTTGGAGTGCTCTGGTCTTACTTGGCTGCTTTCTCCACAATGAGTAGTAGTAGATTTAGTGAAGCAAATTGTTGTACGTTCGTTCATGGGGTGGTGGAGGAGAGTAGAAACAGAAAGAAAATTGCATCGATCGAACCGAGGTCGTTTCCTTTTCCCATACCACTTTCCATATAACATCGCCATCATCATGTCGTAATATACGTGTTAGTTATTATGCATTTCAACAATGTAATACGAAAATATACGTATATCCATTATTATAAATATGAAGCGGTAGTGGTCTCGTGTTAAGGATGTACATTCGGTGAAAGTACATCACATTTATTATATGGAGCTCTCTCTTTCAGTTGTGTTGCCTAATATCCAGCAGTTGACTTTCTTTCCGACATGCTTTCTCCAAACAACTAGCTCTGCCAAGGTGCTTAAGCAAACAAGGCATTCTAGAGCAGAGTACAAGTGGGCTTTGTGGAATTATTTCGGGTGGAAGCTCTATATTTATATAATATGTCCAGATAGAATCGGAATTTTAGGAGAGTAGTGGAAGCCAACAAAAAGTGAAAGAGGATGGCTTGAGTAGTAAAAAATACTGAATGAACACACGCTAAAGGACAATTTTCTTTGTCCAAAATAAAGACTGGAAAATGGGCTTTAGTTTATTTCATCTTTGTAAAAGTAGAAGAGATGCTTTTACTGGGTTGAGAGTCTATTGTTGATATCATGCAACATGCTCCATACATTATTATGTTTGCCAGACATGAATGCTCATCTATAATGCAGTCAGAAACCTATTAACGACCTATTATGTTGTCTGTATTACGCATATCAAAAGTAACAATGTATATTCAAGTACCTATCATCTTTCAGAAAAATAATATCACTACCTAGATTTTAATGCGAACTCTTGTGAAAAATACAAAGCATTATTTTGAGAACCAATGATGCATGCATCACAGTGCACCCCGGCCGTGGAGGTGGGTCAACAAATGTGTATGTGTGGGTGTCAACTAAGTCAGCAGCATATTGTAGTATAACTTCATTTGCGACCTAGATATGAAGGTCAGAGATGACGTTGTAATGCTTCTTTGTTTATCTGTCTATTTTCAACATTTTCATCCTCCATCCAGTAGTCTCGTATGCTGGCTCAAGGTTTTTATTGTTATTCATGGTCAGATATTCAGATGCAAGAATTTTTAATGGGGTAATAAAGTGCATGACTTTCACATTTTTTGTGAGGAGGATTATGACAAAAGATAATTTATGCAGAACAATATCAGGCGTTTTTTATCCATTTTCATATTAAAGTATATGATTATGATTATTATAGACGCTAGTACAGTTATTATATAATTAATTTGATATTCACAGATGTGGTTGTGCAAGTGACATTCCAAGTTCTGTTCGTGGAGGCGGCATATTTGGTACCAGATTCAGATATTCAGGTCGCGTACAAAAGGAGATTTTAGAGGACCCTGGTCCTCTTCGCGCTTTAGACAGTGTAATTGCACGAACTCCTTTGACAAGGTCTTTGTCACGGAACAAAACAAGAAGTTTACCACACACTCCACTACAAATCGGTAAGTCTTTATATCCATCCGCCTTCATCCGGTATCGGTAACCTATCATGGTAAGATTTAGTTTCGGAAGGTAAAAAAAGGTGCATTCTTTATGTTTGCTTTTAGGCTACGGAAGTTTGCCTCGATCAAATCATTCCGCCCCGCCACACGAAAGTACGCGGTTGGAAGGTGCGATGGGCACCCTCGGCTCATCTACATCTCTGCCGTTGTCAACTTTGTCTTCCCCGTACTGTCCGGAACACACATTGCCACTGTTGGAAACACTTCGAGAGGACTCCCCAAGAGTTGAGGAAAAGGGTAAGAGGGAATTCAGTTCCCATTATGGTAATCCAATGTTTTTAGAGATGATAAAATTCTTGTCGTTTGGCTTTAAATGTTTATGGAAATAATATTCATATACTAATTAATAACGAGTAACCAATAATACTATATACTATAATATATATACACCCAATCTACGATACCAGCACAAAGGCACGGTAAATAATTTGATAATTTGTTCAACTCCTTAAAAAGTTTGCTGGTATGATAAAATGTGATGAAAGTTTTAAAGTTCTATTGTTTTTCATATAAACTAAAATAGGCATATATAACACCTTAAAAATTTAATCGTGCATTAACGATGCCTCATCAAATCGAAATTATAAATTCTGGTTGCTTAATTAATTGTCAAGATAATTTTATAGTATGCAATTTTTCTGTCTTTTCTGATAACATTTGGCACACATATTATATATAGGACCAAACAGTCTAAATACTTATTTCTCTTACCACAAATCGCAGCATGGCAAAAGATCTCTGTTTGAGAAGTATTCTAATTCCTATTTATATATATAGCTTTTTTCTTGAACTATGTGTGTTTTATTTAATGTTTAATTAAATACTATATATATTTAGATGCATGCCTGCAAGTTTTTAAAATTTTCCTTTGATCACTGTGCTGTTTGTTGTGTCTTTCTGTGTGTGAGCATCTACTCTTGATGATTATATATTACACAGGACAAGGTAGTACTGCAACTACTGGATCGGAACAAGTTTCTAGGAATCTATCTAATATTCTTGAGAAGGCACTGGATGAACGTGTCGAAAAAGAATTTCTGTCCACTCAGGAAGAAACGCTGACAAGCATTCCTGAGGATCCCGAAACTGAGGCTGAGCTAATTGATGAGCTACCAAATGATGAGTCGAAATGTGAAGAGTCTGCTCAACTTTCCTCTGCTACTACCACTACTACTTTTTCTACCGCTGCTACTCCTACTGCTACTGCTACTTGCACTACTACCATTACTACTAATGTGGAAGAAACTAGAGAGAAGATCAAAGATTACTTGATAGAAAGTCCTTCATACAAACCAAGTGGAAAACTAGCAGTCGGTAATGGCTCAGCCATTTTTGATAACCAACTTAGAACTAATAAGCCTTCTACTGATGATCATGATGATGTTGATGATGCTAATAATAATAACAATAATGATGAGAAAATATTGCCGAATGGTGGGATCATTCGTGAGCACGAGGATATTCATGTTCATGAAGAAAAGAATGTTGATGATGAAAATGAGCGTAAAATAGTTAGCCAGTTTGAAGACGATAACCGACCTTCAACTGAAACCTTGAGTACTAGCAAAGCAGTTCCCACTGTCGAGAATAATAATATACCGGGTACGTATTCCAAACAAAGTGATAAAATCGGTCGGTTAATTGTATATAAATTTCTAACGCTCCCAGATTTTCATAATATCAATATTATCCTAACCTGTGTAAATAAACTTTTATTACTTACTTCATTATAATCTGGGGCTATGGGTATGGAGGGATGCTAATGATGCTATTTTCTAATAAGTAAGCCAGTATATAAAAAGTATAAATACTTTTCTCGCTGTATAAATGTCATGGGCAAATCTGAAATGACACAGAATATTTGTACTTTCTTTTTTATCTTTTTTATCTTATTGCTTTTTCCAAGTAGAAATTTCTTGGGTTTTGCTGGGCTTTTTCTGCTGTGCTATATATCTCTTTCAATGTCGTATTTCATGATTTAAACATTTAATGAGGCTGTTATTTATAAAAATTTGTAAGTACGTAGTAGTGTGAGCATTTATCAGGGATTGGAAATTATCATCATTTATTTATTTATTTTGTTTTGATTTATTGTTACTGTAATTGCGTATCCCATTCCGATATTTAAAAACGCGGGCGATGGGATACCGGATGCGATTCATATATTTGTAGTAGAATTGATGATAGGTAGCTTTTCATGCTATGTATCTCATAGTAGCTAGTTTAGCAGTTTGTATTTTGTATTGGAAAATATTATGATAACCAGTTTTGAAAAAGCTGAGAGATGAAAACGCTTCGGGTGTTGTAAAAAGCGAGTGCGTCAAAAACAATATTAAGGAGAATGAAAGTAGTGGTTGGTTTGTGTAAATAAACATGTTGCTTTTTGTAAATTGTGTTATGTATAGAAATAGTGATGCAATAAATGATTATAGATTCATTTTTTTTATCTTTCTATTTGAAGTAATAATATTTTATGATTTTCTGATTTTTTCAGCCTTCATGCCAGTTTATAACACAACTGATGCGTCCGAAGGGGTCTGTCTTTCCACCGATGAGAAAACGCTTCGAGAAAGTAAGATCGACCAAGTTGCGCCCATATCATCTGCGTCTCTGTCCCCAGGAGCGTACTACGGAAAACGATCCCAACCACCTCAAGGTGCCCTGCTCTCTGTTTGGAAAGTTTTTATCGTCTGCTTCATTTGTGTTCTAATAGCCCTCCTCCTAGTAGCTATTTTGGCAATCGAAATTGACGTTGATATTTGTCGGAAAATGAGAAGAATACCAGAAGTTGAGATTTTTCAGTCAGAAGTTTACGATCCACTTAAAAGATTTATACACGATAAAATTCGAAGCGCTACCAGTAGAATTGTGTAAAAAACGATAATTGTAAATAAGAGACAAAAATATATAAATTACTTTTTAAAAAGGTAGATTAACAATGAAATTACATTATTCAAAGTTATGTATTGTTTTCATTGCCCAGTTTCTATCCCACATCTATTAGATAGAGTTGAAATTATTTTCAGACACATAGAAAAAATAGAAGCACACTTACGTATTTAGTATTTTGTTCTATATTTTTTCTTCTAAATCTTTAACTTAGACTTGAAAACTGGCTATAAAATGATTTATACTAAATCACATTAATAATTATTGATCCTGCCAATAAAAATGACTCTCCGTCTTTCTTTTTGGAATGGTCCATACACAAAAACCGCCAAACCAAAAAAAGGGTATTTTACTTGATAGATGGAAACCGCTTTAAAATATTCAGACAAACATTTAAAAGTTATGAAATGAGCAGAAGAGTCCTGAAAAAATTGGCTATGGGTTTTGTGGGTGCGGTAAATAATCTATGTATGTAAATGATATTTAATTATAGAGCATTTTTTATTACATAGATTATCGATTATAGTACTATACACATTTGTGAATTTTCTAGCTACATAATAGCTATTTACAAGAGTTAGAAGTATTTTCAATACTATTCCTGGGTAGCTATTTGTTTAGTTTGTATAATTTCACTGCTTTCTTCGTTAGAACACAATTTTTCGGGGTAATGGTTACTTGTAAGCCTATTCGTAGGAATAGACTTTCTACAAGGAACGTCACAAAACTTGGTCGTATCTTTCTCCACGTTTTACATGATCGTCATGCGTTCTGCTTTCTTTACACTTCACTTTAAATACCGACAAACTTGGATCGTTGGAAAAATGATTTTTAACTCTCGTTTTGTCTTCATCTACACAACTTAATAATTTTCTAAGTGCATTAAACTAATTTTCTATATAATGTGTACTACTTGTTCTATACCGTAGGTGCCTTGTGCTATGACTTAGTCGTCGTAGATGTAATAGTTACAAAAATTACATCTATTTTTTCTTATAAAATATTCAAAGAATAATCATTCCTTCAAATAAAAATATTTGCTCATGATATACTATGCTTTTGTGCTTGATTGTCTGTCTTATCTTCTAAGTAGTCTCACAAAGACATATCTACAAATTGGGAATAACAATTAACAAATAACTGTTTAAATCCAGAAGCACTTTGAAAATTTTAACTTTTAAACTGAAAGACAAAACAAATTTTTGTAGTTCAATTGGACATTAACTGAAAATATTTTATTTGACAAAATTTTAAAATGCTGATACAAAACCAGAAAGTGCTTGCAGTAAAAGAAGTTAAAAAATTACTTTCTTTTTTGTGTTTTCTGTCCACACAAACACACTCTGGCCAAAAACTCAATAATAAAAATACACATCTACATCTCCTTAAAATTTTTACTAAATCAATCAATAATTCAAAAAATGCTGTTGCCAAAATGGAAAACTGTCAATTAAATAATCTTTGTCACAAACTAACTGTAAAATAATTACAATAATTGTAATGTACTCTATTTGATGCCTTGTGTTTTAGGTGTTTAAGTATAAGTCTTTGTTACGAATTTACAAGCATTTTGTAACTATTATAATATAAGCAATTCGTTGAAGACATTATCTGTAGGATAAGTAAAAAGAAATATAATCAAAATCAACCTTTTGCTAAATTAGGTAAATGTGTTCCGTCAATTTTATACCTTCAGTTTATTATTTTTTAAAGCAAAATTGAGATTTCGTAATGTTTTCCTTGGGTTGGTCTAATTAAATTTATCTTTTATCTTTCCTGAGAAAATTCCAAAGCTTTCAGTTCAATTTTAAAGTATTTTATGCATGTGTCTGTCTGTACGTAAAAATCACGTTAAATCAGTATTATTTTTATTTTTTATTTAAGTCAGGTTAGTCACTTTTATCCATTGTATACAACACTTCCAATAGACAGATCAAAGGGTTTAGCAAAGAAACATACCAAATATAAAAGGGTGCTTAAAACAATAACAAGGAATCGACATTTTTTAGAATTGTTTTATTTTTTGAGATTTCCAAGTCGCACGTTGACTCAAAAATAAATTTTAGTTGGTTTATTAGATGAGATTAAAAATTAGCATGCTTCTATATGAATCTATATTTTGTTATTTTAAAACATAAATCCGATCCGTGTTATAATGAAAATATTATTTTATGGTGTAATGTTTATTTCCTTTTTAGTGATAGCTTCGAAAAGTAATAATAAAAACAATGACAAGTTATTGAAATCGCGTATGTTGAAATTGCACTTATTTGTTTCATAGTATTTGCTTTGCTACCATTTGACGAAATTATGTAATCATGTCACTGCAAATCAAATAAAGAACATTTAAACGCAAACTTTTGATATTTCTACCATCTTTAGTATTTTATTGCATTCCTTGTTGGAGTGTGTAATTGTTATTTCATTATTTCATATACTTTAAATTTTCATAGTTTTTTACATGTAGTGTACAGTACAGTATTTGTTGCATTGTCGTTACTCGTATATAGCTTGTTTACAGTCATACAGTTATGTAATCTTCAAAATAATACAAACTGTACAGGTATATTTGTACAAAATAAACAAAATTGACGCAAAATAATCAGCGCACATATTCCATCAGAACTTTAATAAAAATTTTTATCCATTAAGCAGAAAATCGTTATTTTTCATGTTGACAATATTGGTAACATATTTTTGCTCTTAAATATAATATAATGTTTGATATTTCATTGTCTGTAGACCAGTATTCATTTTGAAAACTTAAAAGTGTTGGCATATGCATCTGAAACAACTTAAATCGTAACGAGTTTTTTTACATTCATATATTTAGCATAATAATACACTGTACATATATATACACTAGCACAGCAAAACTGGTCAATGTTTAAGGTTAGTAAGTACGTCTGTAAGTCATCTCATTAAAAAGTTGGTATTCTAAAATCTATATTTTCAGTATCGTTACTCCAGTGCCCTATCTAATTAAGTATTCAACATAACTATTATTTTTCAATTTTTTGTCGTCATAAATTAGACTGCGGTCAGATAACTATTTACAATAGATTTCTTGCTGTTTTTCATTATACTTTATTGTTTTACTTTTTACTACATTCATTTTTATTTGTCTAGTCATTTTCTACATAAAGAGACACTAAAAGTACATGTGCATTATTATACACTTACTAAGAAGACTTGATGAAAATGATCCCAAATAAAAATGTAGAATTTTATTTAAATATCTTTGAAAAATGTATACTTATTTATCCTAAATATTATCAGAGTTTATACAACTCATACCAAACAGGAACAGTCATTGATTGATGATATATTTTGTGGAGTAAGCCTACATAATTATTTACACAGAGGAAAATAAAAATTTGAGTCAAAAACAATAGTATTCTTATATTTATATACTGACTTTTATAAGCTTCTATGACCTGTACAATGGCTACACATTTCTACTATGTACTTACCTCATTCGCGTTAATTTAGTGAAAAATATTAAGTCTTGTCTGGAGTTAAAAAATCACTGATGAATGAGGAATGAACATGTTTATTGAAATAATATTAATTGGTTAACTTAACATATTCATCGGTAACAAATAAGTTTTGCAAGGAACATTTAAACATTTGCTTAGAGATCAAAAATGCTTCATTTTCTTCCCTTAATAGTACTTAAAGTATAACCTTCATTTACTATAGCATTCACTGGGACTTGTGACATCGATGATGTTATCGTTGTTTTAAACTCTCGTTGACGTCCTATATAGTCGAGACGACTTACTTGTTTTATTTAAGCAAATAGGGTTATTACAGCAAAGAAAGAGGCGAAAGAGAAGCTTTAATAATATAATGAGAAATTATGAAACAAATACTAATCATTGTGTATTCTGGTAAGCAATTGCTTGTCGATGAATCGTCATCAGGAGATCTCATTACTGAAACAATAACAAATTATTATTTTTCACTGATAAAAGAGTCTTGATGTCAGAGATTTATAGCAATACATATGGATTGTCTATAATTTTACCTGAATTAGGTGAGTTTGGCCTAATATCAGTTTCAACATGCTGGCTTTCTCGTCGATGACTTGTTCGAGT
>JAQFYG010002866.1:0-13647 GCA_034694325.1 Entomobrya corticalis
GATTTTAATGACACGAGAAAAATATTATTTCATATCACGACATATACTATGGACTATTGACTAGCCTTAAGTTTTTTTGGTATGTTGTCATGACAACTGTTACATAGAAAAATAAAGAAGATTAAAAGATATTTATTTACATTACTAAATAATAATGTTACATGGTCTAAGCCTCTAATCATCTTTATCGTCATCACGATCAACACAAATAATCACGTCTCTCTCTGTTTCCCCACCTCTTCCTCTGGTCCTCCTCTACAACAACTACTCTTCTAGCTGTCCAAGTCCAAAGTAACACCTAACTACAAAATGATTGTACTCCTCCCCTGCCCCCACCCCCTCCTCAACAAAATAATAAAAAAGTTTGCTATAGGCAGAATAAAAAACGGACGAATGAAGATGATAATAGCAAGACTACCTAGAAAGCTAATTGAGCACACACAAAAATTAGTTAGGTTTAGGTACATTTATAATACTATTTACTTATTTTTTTGCGGGAAGTCAGTCAGTCAGAGAAAATAGAGAAGGATAATAGGATGAATGTGAAGAAAATATGTAATAAAAAAATTAACATTTCAACTGATGCATAATAATTATATGCAAAATCGCAAGTTCTTCCCTAGTTCCCAATTCCCATCATTTAAAACTTTTTCTTGCAAAAAAATATGGAAGAGTTTTTAACTCGTTTTAATATAATCTTTGCTTTCTTTTCTACTTGCCTCTGTTATTATTATGCCTTAAAGCAATAGTTTTTCTATAAGGTGCTTGCACACACGTTTTCATATCCTCTCATTATTTATGCTTCACTGTTTGTCTTGATGAATGAGTTAAAAGTCAATGATAAGTAAATAATAAAAGTAAACAGTAAAAACAAGAGCAAGTTTTTCCCGTCAGCGATATTTTAATTGTATGTTTTTCTTTCAAAAAAGAAGACTACTTGGTGGTAGTGCTTCTTTTATAATTGCTTATAAGTATCATGTCTATTCATTTACATTATCATCTATTCTTCTACCTTGCCATTTGCAAACTGCCACCCACACATCGATCCAAGTTGTAACGTTTGCAGTAGTGGAAGTGGAAGTAGTACAACGGAACTTGGTAGAAAATTGAAGGAAAAAAAAACAAAGGATAAAATAATAGGTATTAGTAGAGAAGGAGTAGTATTTAGTAATGAGCTAGTGACCTAGATTTACTTTTTTGTTTGAACGACGACAGCTCGTGTACCTACATGAATGTGATTTGATTACCTGGTCATTTCCCTTTTCTGGTAAAACTGCTTTTTTTGCTGGACAAGAAGGTCTTGTGTCGTTTTGGCTATTGGTCATTACAAGTTAATTTCTACCAAAAAAATAGAGAAGAGATTTACTGCAATTTACTGTGAGTTTGGGGCGATAATGACCATTGGTCAGATTTAATAAGTTTGGTGTTTTGCGGATGGTGATTTTGATTGACATTTTTATTTACCAAGTAAAATGTAAATCCTTTATATCAGTTATTTATAACTGCTGAATAGTTAAAAACCATAAAGATAAGTGGTTTTCAAGGGTTAATTGAGATTTATGATTGTACTTGTTTGTACATGCGCATCAGAAAAATTAACTAGTGTAAGCATTACCACACTTTTAGCATCTATTAGATAAAATATTGATCATATCCATCATAATTTAGCATTCATCCTCAAAATTATCATTTTTTATCTGAAAAAAAAATTCATTTGTTTAATGCACTATTGTTTACCTTACAACAGCTTAGGTCTAGACTTAAAAAGAGGCTTTTAGATATGGACACTCATCATCTCATTTAGCATGGATGGATGGATAGGCACTTGATTTTGTTGCTTAGCTCAAGCTGCTAATATTGACAATGATTTTATGATATGAGTTGAGTGTTGTGCTGACGCAGTACAAGTACAAGCCTTTTAATGTCATAACAGTACAATTTTTTATGCAGAATAATATGTGCATGTTTTACAATAGTAAATTACCATTTAATAGAGGAAAGGCTTACAGTCCATCAAAAAGAGCCACTGCCAAGAACACGTCGACACGACAAAATATGCGAGAAAATGGCAACCAACCGATCGAACATAAATATTTTTTTAAAGGAATTAATACTGTATTTCGCAAAATATTAATATTGTATGCATACCTGTAATAAAAAAATGACCAGTAGCCGTGTTACCGTGTTTGCTATACAAATATGATGAAAGTGCTATATTATAGCGAACATAACAATTTTTATATTTTTTCTGGTGTGGTGACTGACTACTGACAAGTGACCCTGGCCTGGCCCTAGCTTCAAACAAGCTTCAACTTGCCCTGTATTATTATTTGCTATAGAAAAACACACAAAGTTTGCTATTAAGTTGGGCTTTAGTCCACACACAGAGTATACCAGATAATAAAATAAAACAAAAAAGGGTTAGTTTTCCATGCTGTTATGTGTTTATGATGATGATAGTGATGATGGTAATGACATATTATGTACATAGTATTATTACATATGAATATTAGGGAAACAGGATATTATTTTTAGCTAAAAACATATGTAATGTATGGCATCAATAAGTTATGAAGGGCCAAGAACAAAAAAATAAAATATTTGTTAATAATAGGAGCATTATGAACTTGGCTTTTTGCTCGGAACAAATATGCACAAGGTAAATATATAAAAATGACAATGTCAAAAGCCAACCAGGTAAAAATATACGTACCTGAATATAGTACACATATAGAGCACACGACAAAAAAAAATATACTGGTGAAATGGTCATCAAGCTAATATTATCAAGTATTAAGCCTTTATTTTAGTCCAAACATCACAACCATCCAGAAAATGTCAAATAAAAGCTTTTGTGCAATAATTGCAATGTAATAATGTGCACGGATGGATGCACAAAACAGAGTTTGCTCTCTATTTCGTATCAAATTAGTAGGCTAATATACCAGTAAAATTGAGAACGATGGATGACTTACTAATTCCCAACTGACCATCATCATCATCATCATCAGCAGCAGCATTGTCGACTCTAGAAAAGAACCGTAATAATACAGATAATCCCTGTCTGCACACGAGTATATCCACAGGTATTAATATCCCTTCCGTTTGGCTTTCTCTCCCTGGACGGCGGACAAACGGATCCATGTTTTGTCGATTTTTCTCACTTATTTTTCCTGATTTCATTACAGGAGTAAATGGAAAAGGCGTCTATGTGTGTGGGCTTGGGCTTTTATGTTGTTATTTTTTTGAGGTGTGGAATGATGAAATAAGGAGTGAAATGAATTTATGATTATTGGTAAATATTTTACATGTTGAGTAATGCGGATATTGCGGATGCCACACAAAATAAAATTTTAATTTCAAATGAAAAACGACTCAAAAGTAATACACGTGGGTTTAGACTTCAGACTAGAGTTCTAAGTTCTAGCGATATTGTTGTTTCCTGGAAAAGTTTTGAGTTGAGGCTTGCCCACATATTTTTTAAATAATTTTAAATTTTAAAACATGATGATAGGCGTCAGGCTTACAATTAGCTTAATAGAACAGTGGACATTGCCCATTTGGAAAATTGTGACGATTGAGAAGGAAGAGTACATAAAAAAACTGGTGTAATATTATGATGTTGATGAATTTATTGATTTTTTACTGTTTGTTACTGATTTTTCTTTACACATTCTATCCACAGCAACTTACATATTTAAAACCGGCGTATTTCTGTGTAATATTTTTTGTGTTGTTGTTGCCGTTGCAGAAGCAGCAGTGGTAAACCAATAATTCAATCAATAAGAGTCGAGTCAGTCACCTCGTTTATCGTTATTTCTCTTCTCCTTCCGCCTATCCATCTCCTCCTCCTCCACCTCCGTCGTCGTCTTTCCCTTCATGTTTCTCATGCACGTGAGAAGAAGACAAGACGGGAACAAATAAACGACTCTGTGTGTACTTTACAAAAAGGAAACAATGAACTTATGCATGAACCTAAGCAGCTAACTGCTACTGGCAAGCCTGCTTGCAACATGGCAATTTTTTAACCCGAAATATTGCAGTATTTTCACACCTTATCCATCAATCCTCGTTAAGAAATATAAAATTCATATCCTTCCCCTCCCCCATTTTTACGAGATTTCAGCAATGACTTAAAAGAAACTAACTTTTATTTTATTTCCAAAAGCTTTTTGTTTTCTATTTGCTTTACACAAAAGTAAAAACTGTCGACACATTTTAAAAGCTAAAAGCAATAATAATTAGCTAATCATCACATCACATAATATTTTTATTTACAAACTTATGTCTGATGTTGGTATTAGTACATGAATATTGTTTTTTCTTTCAAAAGCTTATAGAAATTTTACTGATTTCTTCTTAAAAATTCTTGTTACATCATCACTATCACATTTTTCAACTCTCCCTTGTCTAAAGTCTGCTCTAAGCCTGTACTCGATAGAGCACCAAGTCACGTTCTCTTCTGTTTTTAAAAACGCTTTTAAACAAAAAATCATGCAAGAATTAAAACCCAAAAGTGTTTGTTATCTCTAGAGAAAATAGCAAAAGAATAAAATAGAAATGTGTTTTAAAGTAGAACATAAATCACACACAATTCGTTCGTAGAATTTCACAATTTTGTCATCATCATTCACAAGATCACAAAGTCCAACAATGCCAACAACAATGCATTCACAGATATTATTGTCCATATTATTTGTCATTGTATTTTTACTATTTACAGTTATTTATTCCCAGACAAATGCATGCACAATGACTTGAGTTGAGAACAAGCCCAAAAAAAGACTTGAGAAAATATAAATGCATAATGACAGTACAGACACGATGAAATTGCATTATTTGCTTGCCTTTACTTCACTTTACACACATTATAAATTCATTTCCTGCTGTCTTTTGCAATTAATCCACTTAAAAGAAAAAAAAACACTGAACAAGGTAGTAGTAGTACAGTATAATATACAGTGCCATACTTTAAATGCTTTAAATTTTGCTATGCTTTTTTTTTATTTTGTAGACGTTTAAGACATGCTAAAATGACGGAGAAGTAAATAGAAAAAGGAAATGAAAGGAAGCAGACAGACAAGCAAGAGTTTGCATACCAGTTAGAAGTACACAACAAATTGTAATTTGCAATTATATTTGCATTTTGCATTGCATAAACTTGCACTTTATTTGTTGATGCATGCATTAATTTTCTTTTTGCAAATGCAATTCCTCAGTACAAGCTAACTTGCTATTTTACTGTTACTAATGCACTAAATACCTGTCTATATTTTAAATTTGCATTGTTGCAAATTGCATACTAACTTTTGTGATATTTGTTACATCATTTATCATACTCAACAAGCTTTTTAAACTAAATGGCTTAAGCTAGAGTAATTTTTAAAATATAAAAATAAAACTACTTAAGCCAATCAGTTTAAATTTTGAAAGATAGGTATATATACAGAGTTAATGTGAAGAATTAATAATAGAGGAATGGAATGGTGTATTATTATGTGCATTTATTGTTTAAAATAAAGGTGGCTGGTGATGATGGTGATAATCACGATCATGACAAGTGATAAGCAGGCTTATCTAATTGTAAATGGTGAAATGAAATAATTCGAAATTCTAATGAGAAATTCACTTGAAATTATAAACTTGAACGTGTGGCGTGACTACATGAAAATTGAATAATATTTGGTAATATTATTATTACCTTTTTGCTTTGAAACAAGAATTGACAAGAATGGTCCAGCACAAAGCAGTTTTAGTGCTGGTTGTATAGTTTAAAGTATAGGTAATTGCGGAAGAAAAAAGATGTAATTGCATTAGTTAATTTGGTTTTGCCTGCAACTTTTAGGACTAGCTACTAGCGACACTGACATTCTTATTTTTTCCAATAATTATATCCTTTTTTAAAAAGAACTACAAAAATTACTTATTTGACTACTGTGTTGCCATTTTGATTCAATAATTGCTTTTAAGAAATACCGGTAGATATGTTTACAAAATGTTCTACATGCTAAAAAAAATCATGTTTTTACAAGCACGACTGTAATCTAACACAAGCAATAAAAGTACTTCAAAACAATAAATAGAAAGAAAAAAACTTCATCCGTAAAAAACATTTATATTTTTGGTTTTTGATTTAAAATACGCACAAACATAATGCACAGCAGCATGCATCATTTAAATTGTTTTTAAAATTTATTCGAACAAGTAGCATATAAATTGTAATTAATTCATCAATTGTTTTATTGTTTATTGGTGTCTATCTATTAATGCATCTGATTTTTATCATAAAACGTAAACTTAAAAGAACACAAGTAAAAAATGCTCTGGTTTTGAAAAAGATCGGGTACATAATTTAAATCGAAATTCATATGTAACCTTTTCAGGGTGATTTCAATACTAACTATAATCGAATCGAATTCATACAAACATCTTGATACATGATAGCTAGTCCTATGTTTATTACAACAAAACAATGATTTTATTTACACGACTGACTACCTTCACTGAACACAACTTTGCCTTTTTTAAATAGATTTTTTACCATTTCAATTGCAATTGCAAAAAGGGAAGTTGTATACCTACCTATACATCTCTTTACAAAATCTCAGTATGAGTCACCACGACAGTCACAGTTAAATTAATACATATTTTCTTGGCTCACGTCTCACGTTGCGCTCAGTACGTCTCCTCAAGGCACAAAATTTAATATCATTATTATTATTATTACTAACCATTACCTATTTTCCTCTTCCTATATATCCCAGTCTCTAGACAAAAATATATAGTAAGAACACTAAAAAAGACTAAAAGTACTAAACAATTTTTATTTTGGTAAAGAACTATAGCCGTAATACCAAATACCAGCATTATTTTTATAATAGCCGTGTATCTACCATTACCATTTATGATATTTTTTCAATGCCAATAGTACTACTATATATTTCACTACTATATTATTAGACTGTTTTCTTCTCTTTAAGTCGACGACTATATCAAGCTATTGTCTATTATTACTATTATTATTGCTAGTACTACTCAACTACTATGTCTAGTACAATTAAATGGGTTGTTCCTTATGATAATCTTCTCAGAAAAAGAATTTGTTGGTAAACAATTTTTTTGGGAAACTAAATTTAACTTTAACATTAAAAGTTATACTGCCATTTTTATAAATGTTTTCGTCTAAAATATCAACGTATTCAGTGTTGAGTGTAGAGATTCAGTTTAGTTTAATAAATTACTGAACACATTCAGCTTTTCTCTCAGTCAGTCTTATCAAAACTTTTGATCAGGTCAAGATACATATAATTTACTTCTATATGGCTATAGTACTGACCAATAGAAGGTTCTTGATTGCATACTGAAAAGGGGTAAAGTTAAAACTTAATGCGTTTTTTTCATAAGACGACAGTCGTCACCGTCGCCATCGTCATCATCAGTGGTGCACACTTAATGATTATTTTTTATTGTTATTATTATTTAGATTATTTTTTAAACTTAAGATATCTCACCTTTATATACCCACATAGAACACACCTATGACCATTCACCATCACCACTACGGTCGTATTTCAATGAAAGTTGTGTGTACATATTTTTCTTAACTTTTTATTTCAACCTTCACAAAAAACATTTTTATGTAACTTAACTTGTTTAAGAGAACGACTCTCTCTCTCGCTCGAAATTTTGACGAAGGATCAATTATTTATTTATTTATTTTAGAAGAATAATATATTATTATTACGTGTACATTGTTATCTCTTTTGCGCTGCATGCAGTCCACTCTCATAAATTAAATTTGTTATTTCAAATGCGAGTTTATTAGGTATAAATAGTGTGAAATACCACACTTTGTAAAAGTTTAAAAGAATGCCAAAGTCAAACCGCTATAAAAAGTGGTTGTTACTATAATATTTTTTATAGTTTCTAAAATTACATGAGTGATAATAAAAAATGGTGTTCATTTTATCATCTGTCTTGACTGTGGTCAGGACGGCTGAAAAAAAAGAGAGCAGATCAGTGACTGTGTAAGTGTAGGACGATATGATAGTAAAATGATGAATGAATGGGAAAAACGAAGGAAGTTTTGTTGAGATTTTTTGAAAATTAAATGGAAAGGGAAATATGTTCGTTCTAAAACATAAAACTTATAAGTTAATTAACTATTACATGTATATTTTTTATATGTCATTAATTAACTAGTATTGTTCAAATACATGACATTTTACACTGATTATATAATAGCTTGTTTCAACAAATTTGAATTATTTTATGGGATTTAGATCAACTTAACATGGTTATAATTTTTATGTAACCTTTGTTGTTCGATTTGAGGTTAATTTTAACGTTTATTGCTTTATCATTTAATAATTGAGCCGTTTTCATATTTTCATTTTGAAATGCAAGTCATTAAAATCAAACCTCCAGAAAGAAGCCAATGTCAAGTCAATTATTGCAATTTTGAAAACCAAACGAATTCATAGTTTTTTAATGAAAAGAATTATGTCATAAAATATTTTACAACTTTTAGGAAACTAGATGTTCAAATTTTACGATCTCAACCAGGTAAACATTCACTGTGCTATGTGCATTGTTTTAATTAGTTTAGTTTACATGATACTTTTTTATTGGTTGCCATAAAAGCAGAATCATTCAAAAAATGAACATGATTCTGATTAACTTTTTTTTAAAGAATCTGATCAACCATGTAATCCAACTCATTTTATATTTTTTATGACTCACCTTCATTATTATGCAGTATTATATCATCTAAAAAGCTATATTATATGCTTAAACATGGTTGCTGCATGCACACGGATTGCATACAATGTTATTCAATTCAATAAAAATTAACAAATACCAGGAGCAGCTGCTGCTTACAATTATCTTTTGTGTAACGCAAACAACTTTATTAAATTGTTTTCACACAACCGTTTGTCTACATTTAAAAGATCTACAGTTTACTACTCCTAATCATGTGCGATACTTTTCTACTCCGGTTGCTCTTAATTTTGTGTTTTTGTTCTCTCTCTCAAAATCATACATTTTTACCTAAATACCTATCTTACATCACGTTCACGTAGCAAATTGCATTGTTATGCAATTACCATATAGCTATTTGTTATATCGTCATCAACAGATTCTATTCTCAAATCTGACAATGAGTGTCTGTCTATTGGCAGCTCTCTAATAACAAATAACACTTGAATAGAGTACATGCTTCATCATACTTCTGCTACTGACTGACTATCAATTTAGTTAGTTGACTGACATACACAACAACTGACAAAAACACACACAATGAGAAATGAACTAAACATGACTTCCAACTTGGATGACTTCAACCCGTTCAAAATTAAAGTATGTACTTACATAAGACACTTTTGCATATTATTACATTTTGGGCTTCATTTTCCGATGTCATCGTCGCAAGCAAAACGTCCTAAAGACTCTAAAATAACAAACAGGATTCAACTGAAATGAACTGCCATTAAACTGACCTTCGTGAATGTTTACTTGTCTGTAATAAAGACATAAAATTTACATACAATTAGGTATAATTTTTATATATATATTATGTCATCATACCATGTAATCATCTTTTAGACTAATATCAGCATCGTCATCCTCTCATTCATTAAACAGCCTAATCAAATAATAACCTTTAAAATAAACAAATTACCTGTCGTTTCAATTTATAAATTTTTGTAAATGAACTTTGAACTTTTACATACATAATTAGACGACTAGAGAAGATAAAATATAATTGAAATTTAGTTTTTTTGTGGCAAAAATGTGAAAATAAGTATATTAAATGATCAAACGCAATCATGTAATATGACCATCATTACATGTTATTACATACGTATATATTTACTCATTATTATGATGAGCGTGAAGGAACAAAAGGTCATTTAATATATTTTTTGCATATAGATAGCCTATTATATTTACAATATTTCAGTAATGATGATGATGATGGAGGACGTGAAAGAAAAAAACGTTTCTCACTGAAAAATTCATCAATGAATGTCTCATCATCACACGTTCATTCGTCAACGACGTCGTATAGTCGTCCCAACTAGTTCACTTGGGTTTTGACCTAGTTTTTTGAAACGTAAAAAAATTATATTACGAATGAATACCGAGTCATTTCGTTGTACATTTGACATTATTTAAATAAAATATAAGACCAATGCACAAAAATCCCGTTTTTTTCATTTATTAGTCGACGACGACGCTCACAATTTCTGTTTCAAATTAATAAACTAAATAGGCATTTGTACGTGCTTTTTCTATAATGAATTTTGCGGTTTTGAAAAAAATTGGTCATGTCATTATGCATCATGTAAAACACCAATCAATAAAACGGTTTAATAGGATTATCTACTTTGCTCATTTATTTGGCTTCGTGATAAAATTACTCACTTTTTTGTCTGTTGGCCTGGTAGTAATCTGCTCTTATATTTTTTAGCTGATGGCGGTAATGACATTCATCTTCAATCTTCATCCAAATAAAATTATTAGTGATGACGGTAATCATGATATGTGATTGGGATAATATAAGTGTGTGCAATTGATTATTGATCATATATCATGATGAGGATGATATAATTAGTGTAAAGAACTGCTATTTATCAGGATGAGAATGAATGAATGATGGAATGGAAATGACTCATGCGTTTTTTGTTTGACTACTTATATTAGTTGTAATATTGATGGGATTATTATAAATTACATTTTATTGACGGCTTGTAGTTGTAGTTGAAGTTGTACTACATACTACACAGATCATAAAATATTTATAAGCTTTTTAAAAATATGCGATGAATCATTCATTTCTGACGATCATGGTTTTAATATAGCTGTAAAGTCATAAAAATGTGATGGCGAAGATGATATTTTTAAAATAAACGGGCTAGCCTCTGTGACAAATGGTCAATTTGTATACATCTGATCAACAATTTAACTCCTATGATTATCTGAATGTCAATTACATATAATTTAATTTGAGATTTAAAGATTACGATTGAATTTAACAATAATTGCATGTGCGTGGACGAAATCCTACTGGAATTCACACCTTGACTTGACCACTGAACTAGTAAACAAAAATTGCTGAGCAAACTATTATAAGTAACCCTTATTAGTATTCATAATCCATCTTTTTTTATGTGGCAACACATATCATCAAAAATGATCAGCAGAAGAAGGTGCAACTATAATTTGGTGTGAACTAATTAGTTTCTCGTCAAAACATATACAGATATGAAGACCATCAAAAACAATTCAATTCATTCTTTCATTCATCCATTCAGCCATACAGAGAAATACTAATTAATTAATAATAATTACCTACTTTACCAGACTATAAGACAGGGGAAAAAACTCATAATAAAAAAAATGTACCTATTTGTTTTTATGTCGTTATGACATGTAGTGGCAATCAAGTGCAAAGTAGGTACTTGAAATGAATAAAAATTTATATTCATTCATATTCCTTGTCACAATAGCCAATAATATAAACATGCCAAAGTTAATTGCATAGCGCATCAAAAGTCATCATCAAACAAAACTTGTCAAACAAATCAACTAATCCCATAACATTGAACATCATGTCGTCATCTTCGTCAATCCGTTATATTATTATTTTTTCTTTTGTTTTCTTCTTTCTACGAATTATCCCTTCTCTTCTTCTTTTTTTATCATTAAATCATCAGTTAATCCACCTACTCAACGCAGGGTGCTTACTAATTAGCGTTTCTTCCAAATAACAAAACTGACAATTAATTTACTACAAAATGCTCGCCAGACTCAAGCACCTGTCGTCTTACCTTTAGCCACCTCTTTTGATTAAAAAAATTTGTTCTAGATTTAATTGTTACACACGCGTGATAAGTAACAATGGCTAGTACGTGTTTAATCATTCGACTATAGATTTAATTGTTTACTAAAGTGTTGTTGATGCTGCTGCTGCAAACATGAATCTGTCTTTGTCGTGTGCTCTATGGGAAAAATAAGTGTACATGATTAGTACTCTCGGGCTTTTAATTTTAAAATGCCACAGATTTTTTTTCTAGTTCACAGTCTCATTTTTTCAATCATTTTTTAGAAGAATTCTTTACCTGATTGTTGTGCCATATGTTAGTTTTGTGTGCCACATTAACAGACAAAAAGTAGAAATCATCGTTATCATCTCTGTCACAAACCGTGTCCACCCACGCATCTAAGAGAAAAAAAGTGCCTCAAATACTCTGCTTTTTTCTTCTTCTTCTTTTCTTAAAATTTTAACAACCTTTTATTAAACGTTTTAAAGGCCTAGTCTATTGACTTACTGTCTTGCATTCATGTCATATTACAGTTCTGTTAAATAAATAAATGCTTGTTTTGTTTCAACTTCAACTTTACTTTAAGGCAACTACTGTTTTAATACTACGTATACAAGTATTTAGCCATTCATTATATTATTACCTAAGCATAAAGTTAAAGTTAAAACAGGACTTTTTGTTTATATTGCAGGAACTCATGACAAAAGTCAAAAGGCTCCCCAAAAAAAATAAGTAGGACCTTCATGTCTTTAACTTCAATCTCTATTTTATATGATTATATATCGTCTCCTCTTGCTCAATAATTGTTGCCACCTCACAATGTTAACACCAAAAAATAACCTGACAATAATTTTTACTTTGTGATTTTGATGATGGGGTAATTAAAGTTACGCTTTTGCTCATTACATTATTATTATTTTCGTGCCATATAATACCTGCCTGTGCTATCTTACCCCTACCTTTACACTTTACACACATACCCTCTGCCAATTGCTAAAATTCTCTGTGAGATTTAGAAATAAAAAATCAGGCAAACGGAACATTTAAAAAAAATTTCTTACGTGAACATCACAAAAAGGATCATGATGACGTCGTCATTGCATATTATTTATTGCATACTTTTTTTTGCTCTGACTCTGAACCCACCAAAAAAATAATACTTAGATTAACAAATAGGTAGATTATTTAGGTAGATATCACATCAAAGTATCAACATCAAGTCTACTTAAAAAGCATTATATGCACCTTTTTTTCTGCAAAAAAGGGCATTGATACCGCCCCCAACATTCTCTCAAAAATCTTTTAAGAGTTTTAAGTTTAAGTCTCTTTCAAGTCGTTAGTTTTAGTAGTTGGTAGTCATCATAAATAAAGTTGGCTGATTGTTGTCTTGTCTTATAAGTTGTACGTGTAGAAGCTCTAAAGTCAGAGCATATCGTTATCGTTCATTGTTGTTCAAGTAGTTAAATTTGATGATGATAAAGGAACAATATTGGATTTAGGTATGTATAAAATACCTATCAAAACATCAAATCAACAAATACTTTGCTATAAAACTAATGGCAAAAAAACAGTGGCGATATATTTATATTTTGTTATCAGTTTTAACTTACATTTACATCCATATACCACCAAATATTTTATTTGAATTCAAAAGAATTTTTGAAAATATTTGAGTAATTTCTTATCAATTTTATACTGCACCACGGCCACGTTTTCTTTGAAATTCACAAGCTATTTTAGAAACAAATTTTTACGCTACAAAATTCTATTTTTACGACGTCATAATACCTATCTCGCTTGACTTTTTTGCATGCATATT
>JAQFYG010002867.1:0-13643 GCA_034694325.1 Entomobrya corticalis
CCACAATCACCAAATTTTGGAGTAGTACCACCGACACAACCATCTACTGCTTTCGGAGTTCCGCAGCCACTCCCAGGATTTCCACAATCCCCTGTTCCAACATTCGGAGTTCCGCAGCCACTACCAGGATATCCACAATCCCCTGTTCCAACATTCGGAGTTCCAACAGTGCAACAAACTGCCCCTGGATACCCCAACACTAATTTACAGGTTCCGCGTTCAAATGTCGTTCAACGAGGACAAACGCTTGGTGCACAGTTTTTACCTTTCCCTAGCGGACAATGGCCAAAAAACGCATATTACCAGCAAGTAGCGCCTCCTCCCACGAGCTCCATTCCTCAGTCCCCTGCAACTCCTCGTAGCAGTCAACAAAATAGTGCTGAAGTAAGCAGCTATCCACCACGCGGAGTTTCGGTTCCAATAGGACATCCAGCATACTGGAGCGCCCTATGGAATTATGTAAACCGAAATATTACAACAACACAAGGTCAACAAAGCGTTACCCCAGAGCCTAGTACACAGATTCTACCTCCGTTGCCTTCAAGGGCACGTGAAGAATTAGAATCTAACGACAATGACGATAATAACCTGATATTTGATAATATTCCATTCTCACAGCCGACCACCGAATCCAATGACTTGGAAACTGTACAGTCAACGCCCAACCAAAAAACTGATCCTAATATTTTCATGAATATGATTGACACGGGAAGCAAGTACACTCAAACTGAGACATACACTTCAACCGCACCAAACATGGCTTCAGCATCTTCTGGTGATAGCGGTGATGGTGACAATATGCATACGTCATCCTCATCTCCTGGAGCACAGGTATTTCGAAACACTACTGTTCCCCCAATTGCTTCCACCTCGACTTTCTCAGTCACAAACGACGCTGCACCGACACCAGAACCCTCAACGACAGCAAATTCTATAAGCACAGCTTCTGCTTCAACAAACCTGACAGAATTAGAACCAAGAATAGACTCTGAAGTAGCTGGAACGGTAATCAGGAAGAAAAAGCTACGACTTCGTCGAAAATGGAAAGCACATGCACCTACGGATGAACCGGGTAACTCTACATCAAAAGTTTTTCCAAAGACTCACCATCATCGTGACGAGGAAAAATCTGAGGAAGTGGACAACATAACATTCAGCGAAGTGATTGAAATTTTGGAGCCACCCGACGAACCGCAACATACACCAAATACTACACAAAAGTCCCATGAATTCGCACCAAGTAGTACCGCAGGAGCAGCTGCGGTGGCATCTTCTCAACTGTCCCCAAATACAACTTTAGAATTGCTGACAACAGAAACAACGAACACGACACTGCATAACGAGGACTATTTCAGCCTACAGAATGGAGTTGGAGCGGTTACAGAGACCATTAAGGTTGACTTACCTTTCACACCTATGCCTGAAAATAATGAGCTGTGGGATGTTTTGTACAAACAGCCTTTGCGGCGTAGAAAAAAGCGAAATATTAACTATGACGTGATTTTCGACTCAGGTAAAAGTTTTGGACTGGTTGACAACGATGAAAAACACGCTGCATAACGCACGTCCTTCCACCTGGCTCAAACTGAATCTTCAGTCTACAGTTGCAGTAGAACCACCAGAATTAGCCAATAATACGCTCTAAATATATAGCATTTTGAGCGGATGATTTTCCCCCTTTAATACCACTTTCTACTTCTATACTGTAACTGTAAGGACAAAAAGCATTTTGATGACATGAAAAGACGGTTTTAAATTTTAATTCCGGCTACATGAGATTCCATCTTAGACGACTATATGGACGCATTTTGTAAGATCACAGAGCAATTTTTGTAAAGCACCTACGTGTAATATCCTCAATATGCATTTAATCACTTTAATCAATTGATCAAATTTGTACTTCACTTTGGTCATCATAAATGCGGCCAATTTTAACGAATTGATTTCACCAAGAGATCAATGCTGATCAAAGCTGAACCCAAATCATTCAACATGGTTAATGGTAAGCAGAAATGCACATTTTTGGGATATCGCAATCGTACCGAATTGTGTGGGATAACTTGAAACTTTCCAGGAATAAGGCACGTCACAACTGCAATACTAACATTAAACATTAATAAAATATTGATGCTTTAAATATGAGAGATTCGATCACTTCAATTGCAACTGCATATTATAGATATTTAAAAAGATTTCCACATTCAAAACAAAAAAATTTCAACCACACACATTATACACATCACATTTTTGCTCATTTATATGTTTATTGTACAAAACACTCATAGGTATTTCACAGATACACACACACTTTTGTAAATGCCAACACATAATTTTTGATTTTTATAGATAATGATATGAATGTACTTTTTTCTTAAAGGGAAGGGATCTTCAAATTCAAATAGCTATGGACCTCCAAAGGTTTAAACCAGGAATACTTAAATTTGATACTTATGATTTCAAATACATTTAATAAAATGACAAACTTAACGATGAATAATTATACACTATTGTAATTATGATTTACAGCCCCAATATGGGCCTCCCAAATATTCGCCATCCAAGCCAAGCAGCGGATATGGACCACCCAGCGGCGGATATGGAGGTGGCGGAGGGTAAGATTGTGTCCTGTCACCATTTCCGTGCCGCAAATTATGAATTTTTGAAGAAATTTAAATGTTTTGGTTAAATTATGTTGCATTATAAGGTACCACAGTGCTTCTTCCATATCTAGTAGCTTCAGCGGTGGCTTCGGAGGGAAAGGCGGTTCCTCAGGCAGCAGCTACAGTGGTGCTGGCTCTACTGGCAGTTCGGGTTATATCGTTATTTCTCCGGTAGGAGGAAACGGGTATCAACCTCAAAGCTCTTATTCCGTTCCTTCCACCTCATATGCAAAACCCACAGGATCATCAAACAGTTATGCAGCACCCGCACCAAAACCTACCTACTCGGCTCCGAGCGGCCCAGCTCCAAGTTATTCTGCACCAAGTGCTCCATCCTACTCGGCTCCAAGCAGTTCATATGGGAGTCCATCCCAGTCATCCTACTCGGCTCCAAGCAATTCATATGGAAGCCCCTCAGGTGAACTTTCTACTTCAGAATATAGACATAATGCCTATGACGCGCCAGCTGGCGGTGACACCACAGCTGCTCAGTACCAGTCTGCGTCACCCAGCACCGCACCCGCTCCTATCACTGACTATAATAATTATAATAACAATAATGCACTCCCAGCACCTCAGCAATCTGATAATAATCTGCCTTTAGCACATGCACAAAGTTCCGCCTCTTCCTCTACTTCTTTTGGAGGCTCACAAGACAGCTATTCCGCACCCGATCCTCAGCTTCAGCAACAATATAACTCACAAACTGACGCTTCCTACTCTGCCCCTTCACAAGAGCAGTATAACGCTCCCCAGGAGCAGTATCATAGTCCACAGCCCCAAGAACTCCAGTATAGTTCCCCCTCACAAGAGCCTCAATACAATGCTCCAGCCTCACAACAACCTCAGCTTCAGTACCCAGAGCAGTCGCAAGCTCAGCAGCAACAATATTCAGCTCCTCAGGTTGAGTACGCTGTTCAGGAGCACCAGCCATACAACAATGCACCTCAGCAGCAGTACTCTAACCCTGTAGAAAGCTATTCCTCCCCTGACCAGGGTAGCAACTCTGGGAGTTCGAGTTCCCAGCAGCATTCCTCAGATTTCTCTGGGACTTACATCCAACCTGCTATAGAAATTTCCTCTAGTTACTCATCTCAACCTGTTGATCAACAACAGTCGCTTGCTTCCTCAAGCTCATCCGCTGGAATTAGTCAGTCATATCATCCAGGTAAAGGCTCTCATGATAACAATCATGTCATTGATGGTAATATTCATACTACTACTACTACAGATCATGAAAACAATGACGGCGCTTCAAGTACTAAGCCAGCTACTCATCCTAAACGCCATATTGATAGTCGAACAAGCCTAACTAACAATCGGCATCAGCGCCGTCCCCAAAATAACAGAAAAACTAACAATAGCAATGGACCCACCTTTGCCCATTCCACGCCTTCCACTCCCTCACTAGACATAACTCCACCTCCTCCCCTTTCCACCTCTTCCTCTGAGTTATCTTCTCCGACACCTCAACCAAGCGAAAGTAGTTTGCCTAGTCATAGTAATCATCTTATTATTTCCAGACGCCCTGATTACATTCAGGGTAGTTTTCCTCATCGTAACGATGACCATCGCTCCACTGAGCATATTGATCATCCCCCACCAACCATTCCTTTAAAACGTCCTCATCACCGCCCTTTACCACCCATGAGAAAATCTCGACCTCGCATAACCCTTTCGCTTCACGCTCATGCCGTGCTCCTTCCACCTAGATTAAGACCTCCGCCTCGCATACCGCTTTTGAGACCCGATAACTATAAATCCGCTAGTAATAGGAATAACCACGGCTTTTTTAGGCCGAAACTCTTTTTGCCTCATCGAAGAAAGCATGTAAGAATTAATAAACATAATATTAATAAGATTCGCTTCTCAAATCCCGGTTCGTTAGCTCAACCAAGCGAGCTTAGCTCCTCCGCACTTGCGTACAATCCTCCCTCTGGGCCTGGTACTAGCGGGTCCTCTAACCGACCTGCACTCAGTTACGGGACACCTGACCAGGTCGGCACTAAAGACGTTTTCAGCGTGTACGAAACACTCAAGCTTCGTGGACGAGACAAGGGCTCGTACCAGCTGCCCTCACTCCAACAATTGACCGGACCTCAACAGACTGGCAACCGGCCTGACAATTATCCTAATTCCAACTATGGCACTCCTTCCTCACAAGCTCCTTTCCATAACTCATTTGTTGATACTTCTCCTATGAGCCCTACTCAGTCGTATGAACAAGCTAACAATAATAATAACTATCAAGCACCTGTAGGGCCAACAGATATTTCATTCATTTCAAGTAATCAAGTTGATCCCCATTCTTTTAATGATCAACAAAATCCTACAGGGGCAGCTGCATTCCAATCTGCTAATAATTATCAGCAACAAGCTAGTTTCCAAAGTTCTCAGAATTTCCAGCACTACAGTGCAGAACAATCAATAGAACAGCAGCCGCATTCTTCCCCTCCTCTTCCAAGTTTTGGGGGAAGTTGTTGTTCCGACTTCCCTCCGCGTTCTCAACAAGTGCCAAATAATGTAGTCGTAGACGGCCTCGAGACTGAGTACGGGCAACCCAGTAATGCAAACAGAGACCCTTATGCAACCTCCTCACAAAACCTGCATCCTGTTTATAGACGACCTTCCCCCTCACCCTCTACCTCCACACCCGATGCACAGTCTGGAGAGATTAATGCAAGTAACGAAGATTCACCTTCAACAACTGCAGGCAAGTATTTCGACAATCCTTCTCATCACGATGATGAAGAAATTGTAGGTGCAGAAAGCAATCATGAGAAATCGAATCGTCATCATAATAGTCGCATAACTTTTAATAATGTTTCTCCCACTGAAACTTATGTTCATGAGGAAAGGTACACCGACGAGCAGGGGCATGACTTTAATGATAGCCAGGTTAATGATGAAATTGTCAGTCAGGCAGAAAATGAACAATTGCAAAATTCTGGCCAGGTTGAGCTCTTTGAGGAAGGTTCCGTAGAAAACAGCAGTGGGGGTAATAGTAATGATAACAATGAGGAATATAACGTGTCGGAGCGCTTAGTTGCAAGTAGTACAATGTCGCCAACAACAAGCGTAGTTAGTAGTAGCAATATTTTTGTCACTTCCACCTATCCCTCAACCACAATCAAAACACCCATTTCCTCCACGTCACTTTTAGACCTGCACGTTGCTAGTTCCACCACAACTAGCAGACCCTTGTTACTCACACCCCCACCACCTCCACCTGCTATTGTAGTGATACCCTCACGATCGACACTGAGACCTGTCCATAGAAGGAAAATACATCCAGTGACTATACGACCTCTAGGCAAAAGCTATCTGTGGGCTGGGAAAATTAAGGGAATGGAAAAAAAGTTTATGAGACAAAAACAGATCAACCCGTACGTTCCAAAATTCAATGAAACTGACGTTACCATTTATGGTGATATAGACAAAAGTAGTAGAAACCTGACCCAGCCGACTGTGTTTAGCCCAATAAAAATTACGGTCAAAGATGAAGAAGAGGAAGAAAGTAACAATCCTTCCAAAATGTTCTATACCAACTCGCCTTTTTATGTGCGGAGTAATAACAAGTCCGCGCGACCAATAAGACGATTTCCCAATTCCTACTTCACTCGTTCCCCAAGAACCACTACGACAACGACAAGTACCACTACGACCACTACTACCAGCACAACAACTCCAGAACCCGAGCATGCAGACAATAACTATAATTATAATGACAAGGGCATTTCAGAGGAAAATGTGGATAACCTAGATGATAATGACGAAGATCAGGTTGAAGAAGAGCAGAATTACCACAATGATCAGGGTGAAATTAGTGACAGTGACAAGCAACTTGACGAATTCAAGAGTAAAGAGCATAGTTTGGAAATAGAGGAAGAAAATAAATTCCTTGAGACTAAAAATGAAAATGACGCTGTTAGTGACGAGCAGTCTGCTTTAGATGCTGAAACTAATCATATTAACAACACTGCACCAAGCTTTACTGACGATGACAACGACGATCGCACAGCTAATCTAAATACTAACAACCAATTAAATCTTAATGGCGGTGATCAGGACGAAAACGGTGACGAGCCACTCATTACAAATGCATCAACGGATAGGGTTACAACTTCCACTGAACAAGTTGCTGACAGTACGAATGACAATGGCAGCTCAAAGCAATCAATATACCACCGCCCCTGGATGCCCCAACGCCGACGTAGAATTAAAATTCCTAGAAAGCCTCTTTCATTTGCTAATGCTACCGCTTCAAGTAATGTTGATAATAACCTTAATAGTAGTGACAATAATAATAACACTTTTCCAGCTAATGAAATAAATGATTCAATTCATGGTGTTGGTCCTGCTTCTGATAATAATACCTCGGGAGCGAATAGTGATAATCCCATCGAATACAGCCAAAGTAATGATAATGATAATAACAATGACGAATTTGACAAAAACAATAATTCAGACGATTACAATAAAAAAAATAACCGACCTAAAACGTTAATCGAAGCAGTCCCAATGAGCTCGACCTTCCGGCCAAAGCTAAGACTTCGGCCTGGGCCAACATTTAGAATTAGGACCATTCCAACGTCCAAACCAAGAGAAAATCAATGGAAATATTATCCAGATTCTACCACAACCGAAGAAACAACCCCTACTTTCACGGTAACATCCAGTCAAGAAACTACAGACTTTACCACTGAAAGGCCGACATCAAGCTTAGCCACAATTAAAGCCATTGCAATGAAACATAAACCAAGTAACAAGCCCGCTTTGAGCAGTTTACTTAAACGGAGGAGAAAGGACAGATTTCCTCGCTCAACGACACAACGTCCCATGACTTCCCAGAAACCAGTTGTAATTTATGTGCATACGTCCACGGTTTCTGATAACGCTTACAAAGTTGAGCCACTCCAGTACGTTCAATACACGACTCCAATGCCTGAAACCCAAATTTTATCACCAAGTCCCCAACCGCTTTCCAGTGAAGAAGACATCCAAGAAGTTGAAAATGCGGAAGAGAACAATCCTTCCGAGGAAACCAGCTATGAAACTGCACCAACCAACTCACCACCTACAGCACCACCTGCAATGGAAACTTCTACTACCACCCCCATGCCCATTTATTCAGTTTCATATGCACCAGGAGATTCCACTGAACTAGACTCTAGTATCGGCGAAGAAGCCATGTTTGCAAACTCTCATCTCTTTGTTCCTTTAGAAAAATCCTCGGAAGAAAGAGGTAACCGTAGCGGTGAGGTTTCTCACGACCCCATTAACTGGGAGCCCAAATATGGCTTTAAATTGTATTTGAAGAAAAAGAGGAGCAGTGAAGAAGAGGAAGACAATAAGCCACCAACCAGACAACAGCTTGTAATCGATAAGGAGAGAAACATTACAATTGCCAGACTGGCCATGAGCCAAGCTATACCGTATCCCTTGGCAAGCCCTGTTGAAGTTAAATATTTAGGCTATTCTGCCGAGTCTTCACAGTCCGTGTCTTATGCAGTTGACTCAAATGAAAATGCTGAACAGGATGACAGACAAATGATACAAATGCCAAGATCACGACAACATCGTGCAATGAAAGAAAAACGCCGGAGAATGAGACGTCTAAGGACTCTGAATAGAACTCCCACAAGTTCTCCAGTTCGTATTCCCGGTATGAGGTCGTCCTTGGTGCCAACTCCAATTTTTAGAAAAACGACAACTACAACAGCACCAGAAGCCGCTGAAAGCGTGCATACAGACGCAAGTTTTATGATTAGCCAGCATAAAAATAACACAACAACAGAATCTCCAGCAACGTCCCCACTCGTCCCCAGTAAAAGCCATAGAAGTGCCAAAAGCCTCTCCCTGAATAACACGGAACCACTTTCCAAAGGTTCCCACATGCCATCTTCATTCGTTGCAGCAAAAAAGGCACAAAAATATACCCAGACCAGCTTCTTTAACGCCACACAAGTACAAAAACCCACTGACCCTCCAACACTCAACTCTAATACCGGCAATCAAGAAAAGCCAAAAAATAGAGTGAAACAACTAATATTACATGACGCACACGAAGTGAGAAGAAAAAATAGACAGAGACTGATAAAAAGTAAAGTGTACGCAATAATACAACAGCAGACAACGACATTAGTACCGCCACCATCCAAAGACATTAAAGAGTAAATGCATAAAGAACGATATAACTGTATAGGGAGAAATAATTTTTAATTTAAACGACAAGTGGTCGGGCGTGTCAGATAAAATTATAACGCTAACATTTCAGCTTAGCGCTATATCCAAGTATTTTGACGTTGCGACCTTGTCTCAAAAGACTGAAAGGGATCTATTGACAGTTTCCCATTCCACCACTAGCACACCGTGTTCGATACTCGATACTATTCCAGCCCTTAACGGATGAGTTGGCCCGGACTGGACAAAATGCCCTTTGAGGCTGGAGAATGGACTCACGCTAGACGGGTTGCACTCACACATTCGCATTCTCAATTCTCACTTACGCACACAACACAAGGCAGCACAAATCGCTGGCATACATCATTTTCGTAATACGGTGACTGCACTTTTGCTTTGTTTCATAGCTATTTGTGGATACATGAGATAATATGCGATAAGAATATCTGTGTTTTGTGCCAACAGCACTGGTCATTCACTTTTGTGCTGTTGTGAAAGTAGCAATCGGAGAGTTGCAGAACATGCTCTCCGGGGTTGCTCTTTGTTCTTAAAAGTGTTGCTTTAAATGTTTATGTAAACAAGCACCGCCCGCAAAAGTAGGATTTCGCCACACAAGACATCTTGCACTATAAGCAAAAATGCATTGTTTTGAGGAAGTCCGTTTTAATTTTCCCTTGGATTTATTTGCCAAAATAAACTGAACAGAGCTAAGCGGGGATACTTTGGCTCCAGGAGGATCCAATGAAAACGTGTCAAGGCAAAGACCAACAGCTACCAATCAATACGTCTCTCCAACTCCGTTACCATCATCGACACCCTTGCCTTTTCAGGATGATCTCATCAACATTCCTGGAACTCAGTCCTCATTAATCAGACCTGAATTTGAACATTTGAGACGCTTTGATGACAGTAGTACTGAGAATAATAACGAGAAAGACAACTCAGAGAACAAAAAAGAACAAAACACCAATATCAAGCGAAAAGCTGACATATTTGATGACATTTTTACACCACTCGAAGATAATGAATTAGATATTGAACCGGACAAGTATTAATAAAGTTGAACTTTGCGCTATCATTTTGTGACGGGTGTACGACTAATAACATGCTGCCTTGAAAAACTTACTAATTGAACTAATAAAATGTAGACAATACAAGCAATAATATTCAAGATAATTTGATACGATGTGACAGCTATCTTGATTCTAACATAAAACTTGAAAATATAATGGTGTAAGATGACATTTTACTAACAAAATATTATTTTTATGATTACCAGACCAATCTGACTATCGATAAGACTGTTTTGTAGTTAATTGTTATAATTTTACTTTTGTTTTAAGGTAAGATTGCTTTATTAATAAGATCCGTATTACTTTTACTAAACTTTTTATTTAAATATAAATAGTACTTATCTAATTAACTTACAGCTAATTTAGTGTATACATTATACATTAGTTATACGCTGCTGCAGCTTGAAAGCATATTTCATTAAAGTTAATTGCAGAATAAAAGTAGGAATGCGCAGCTTTTACTGTAATTGCATCATGTAGTCCCACTAACATTCTAGCAATTTTAGGACACTGCGTCACTGATTTTTAGCTGCGGGATACTACAAAATACTTTTTATTTTATTTTCATTTCCTTGCATAATACATTAATGTCATTCCTGTCAGGATCTTTTAGCTGAACTGTATGCATAAAATCAAGTAAGGGCATAAAGAATACAATGTCGGACAGGTTAAGTAGGGAATGTGTGAATGTTTACAAAATATTTTATTCAATCAAACAACAGGATATCAGTAAGACTTGATATTATATCACATCCAAATATCGGCAAAAGGGAGTATAAAGAGGGCGGCAACGGGATGTCAGAGAGATGTGACTTTTGTTATAGTCATAGCTAGACAATTAAAGTACACTGTTTTCAGTTAGTTAGTTACGTTATAAAACAAATTGGAATGGTTAGGGAATCAATAAGAAATAAAAAAGCAGTTGTCGATAATAGTAATGAGATCTTTAAAGACCTATTCATTAGAGTGCAGTAATAGCAAAAATACTTTTCGAAAGTCCGAATCAATCACTTACACACTGCGCTGCTGCTGCCGTTGATGCATGGTTGATAGTCATTATGAGAAGTGTGTGATTGCGCCTGATGATGACGATGATGATGAAGTGAAAGTGACAAGATGAAAGACAAAGAGGTGCTAGCCGATAGAATAGGCTAAGCAGATATGAATAGATAACAGGTGTTGTTGTTTTCTATAAACTAGTACCTAGTCTTCTACGACAACTACATATCCCTTAAAATAATGCAGTTGATGCATTTCAAATTATTACGGATGCATTATTAATGTGCGATTGAAATTAATGCAAGTTTTTATACCAAATATTCGTTGAGTCAGGTATATATAATCGATTGCTTTTTTACTCATTATGCTTACGGGGATAGTTCGTAGTCGTATTTTGACTTACAACAACCCCTCCAAAATTTGACGTATTGGCGATGAGTGCCTGTAGATAATTATACGCGATAGAATAATCTAACCAGTATCACAGGTATATCAGGTATCGTTCGTCACCTGTAGTACCTAAACGCTGTAGGCTACCCCGATCAAGAAATAAAAGCTAGAATATTTCCACTGCATTTTCACCTTTGTCATTCATGTTTCGTAAAACTTTAAGCTACATTTTTTTAAAATATACAAATAGGTTCATATGTATATAACCTCTGTTGCGTCGAAAGGAATTTTAAAAAGGAGAGGAAACGATTGTGCAATGCGTTTTTATCTAAATTATGCAATTAATATTAAGATTTTGAAATCTCATAAACGTAAACAACAATGAAACAATAGTACCATTATTAAGCAGCTCTTTTAAGTAAATGCATTATGCATTTTTGTTGATATTGTTATGTAAGATGTGTATGATGATAGTTTACTTGTTTTCAAAATATTTGCCATATGTCATTGCACTTTTGAAAAATCACCCATTCACAATGATAGTTTACTTAGTTTACTGCATTAATTTTATGTTTTATCATTTTTATTTTCATTTTTTTCAAGCATAATTATTTAATTTACCTTGTACATAACTACATAACATTTTACCATTTTATATTTTAATCACTATTATTGTTGTTGATTGTTTCTTTAAATTGATTGACTGGATTTTAAATATTTTTTCTCACGCGATTTATTTTTACAGGATATTCATCGTAATTTTTTGTTTATATAAGCAAAAAATCAAAATATTAGTTACTACAGATGAAAATGAAGCAGCAGCTGCAACAGCCAGATCGTCATTGTCTTCACTACTACATGGAACGGAATGAATTCATTAAAAGCAAATGAGGAAACGGAAAGAAGAAGAGAACCAGCTGAATAAGAAGACAAGTGGCTGATTAGCTGTCATTCAAGTTGACAATAGCATAGTTTTTTATTTTTATTATATGCATATTACATAATATACAATTTATAATATATGTTTGATGAAGTACTTATGTGTGTATGTACATTAATGAGTTAGCATGTGTGTTAAGGATGATTACCTGCCACATCGTCAATCGTGGTGAATTTTTGTGTTAATAGTTTGTATTTTAAATGATTGTTTTGAGAGTGGAACAGGAAGAGTGAATGATGTAAATAAGACAATAGTTATTTCATTTTTTTAGTACGCATGTGGATATAAAAAGTATCAAATATTTACACTAATTAAGAGCGATATGTTGTAGTGATATATGTTCCATTGAAACCACCTCTACTATGCCTTTTATTGTTTTTGTTCTTATAATAGATAGACACAGATACAATGCATAAAATATTTTCAAATGCTTAAAGAAAACATTTAGTTGTAAAATTGCCAGTCAAGGAAATTTTTAACAATGAAGATTTACATTTTAGTTGGGTCGACGAATTTCTGTTGTATAATTTCGTGCAAGATAATTTATGATTGGTATCTGTAAAAATGAATATTTTTTATTGAGAGCTTGCCTGTATACAGTATACATATTTTATTATTTTTCGTGCTAGTTTCTTTGTTTATTACTTTTATGGTACATTAGTTGTCTGACTGGAAGAAAAAGTACGCATGCAGTATGAAACTACATTCTAATATTGAATATGTATACGAGATTTCATTGCAAATTTTTTGCCTGTTTTCTTTGATGCGAATGATTGTCATTTTGTCTTTCTATCCATGCTCAATAAGAGTTAAGATTTCTCGATTAAGTGGGAAATGCTTAAATTTTGTCCTTTTCCACAGCAGATATTGTTACTTTTATGTATTTTGCTAGCGAAATCTTGTTTTCATTTTTGTTTCATTTGATTCATTCCAATCATTCCTTGATATAGATTGTTAGTATGTTATGATAAATATAATATTGTATTTTTTATATTGTAACGAAATGCTAAGTTTTGAATGGTATCTATAATTTCTCTCCTTGAAATATTTTATCTATTTTATTGTTAATATATCTTTTAGTGCAATGCAAAATATATTTTCTATCAATATGTATGTATAATGTTATTATATATTGTAATATTATCTAATCACTTTCGACACCAAATGAACATGACCATAATAAATAAACAAAAATTTGAAACAAGCTTTCAGTTGCAAATTAAATTCTCTTTAAAAATAAAAACTAGATTCCACAAAATATATAATGTGATGGTTGATAGAAATGTTCTGACTATTGGTGGGATTTGACATAATTTTGGCCAGTATTCCATTCCATTGCAATGCTTCAAATTTTTAAAGGATTGACAAGTTTTAAGTCGTCAATAATGGTAAAGAAAC
>JAQFYG010002868.1:0-13642 GCA_034694325.1 Entomobrya corticalis
TTTTTAGACTTTGTCATGGGTCACGGTTTAGCTCTTTTCACTTGGCAGCTTTAAATGATTTTCTTTCTAACACGAGCGTAAAAGTAAAAGGCGTTTGATCGGTTTCCAAAAACCCAACCGTAAAGTAAACTCATGAAATGAGGAAACCAACTTTCCCTAAAGAAATAAACGTCTAAAATAAACACGACAGAACTCATTAGTTTATATGCATACCTATATAGTTGTATATTGTATATACTTAGTATATAGTTTAACAAAGAAAGTTTACAAAGTATGCGGGATGTACATTTATGTATTTTCAAATTAAAACATGATCATGTCCAATTATAAAATGTAGTCTATGCATTTTAAAATTTCAAATCTTATATGACTAATTAATGGTCAGGGTCAGCATTTGCATTTATTTTAATTTAGAGCTAATTTATCACAAAAACATTGTAATTCAATTAATTTTTACAAGTGCAGCTTCAAGCTTCCACTTATTTGCATAAATATGTCCCTTTAAGCAATCTTAATATACAACTGAAAGTTTCTAAATACATATTTACAATTTGTTGGTGGCATTTACTGTGTAAACAAAAATATTAATTTTGCGTATATATGCCCTAAACTCTGTTAACTCTTTCTGTTCTTTCTTACGCTTCCTGTTAGGAACAGTTATGAGCACATGTGGATGTGGATGCGGCGTGGTCCATAATAACTATATGATATACGTTTTCCAACAACTTTTAAGAGCTGACTTACGACTGTCCAAAACGTCACATGGAAAATAAACTAACTTTTGTTACTACTTTATTTATTGCTCAACTCATTTCATTGCATTTTCCTATTGTTGTACTAACAAACTCTATTGCAGTGAATTTGATTCCAGCAACGCTTAACTCCACCTTCTCTGCTGAAATAATGGGAGTTTATAGTCAACATATGAGCTAAGTTACCGTTACATCTAACCTTGAGAACAGGATTCTGGGGAAGGCAAGATTGGCAAAGTTGCATTTTTTGAAGAAAACAAGAAAAGATTTATTTTGGAATCCATTAATGGAACAATATGGGGACAACTATATAAACTTTATTGCTTAAACAGACAAACAGACTTTTTTATGTATTTCCTAAAATAAATGCTCATTATAAGAAATATAAGGTCACTACTTCTCAACCATTTAATGACTTCTCTAATCGAGCGTAAAAAACCTTCAGCCATGAAACGTATGTAATATCTAATCCAGCAATATTGACATTTTTTCTGGCCAAATGTATATCTCACGGGAATGCATATCAGCGATTAGTAGCAAAAGTTATGGATCAACATAGCATTATAACAATTATAACGATTATGTTTATTGCCTTTCGTACTCGAGTAAAAACTGCTTTCCATGTAATTTTCGAAAGGAAGGTGAGCCGTGAGCCAATGGCGACAAGTTTACTAGAGTTGGGTTCGTCAGTGCTATAACAAAAATATCGTTGCATAAAAAGGGAAAATATATAGAACATTGGCAAAAAAAGAGAAAGAGCAAAACTCAAAGATTCCTTGCCCTCGCCTGTTTCATTCATTCTACCCTTCTCTCCCTCTCATCATCTCAACCTCCACAAACAAATTCTGTTCGTGCAGTTGTAAAATGATAATTGTAACAATGGAAAGAAACCTTGAGCCATGCGGAATGGAAGTTCAGTAACTTTCACTATTTGCAATGACATGGACGATATATTAGAGGAAGTGAAGGAAAAAAAGTAGAGAGTTGCAAAGTGACTTGATTCTTTGCAGAAAAGGCAAATGAACAACGGAAAAGTAGAGTGCACCAGTTTTAGTGGCTGCATGCGTACAGTTCTAGCTTTCACCGAAGCGACAAGCCGGAGCCAGTTGCTTCATATACACGGCAATTTTTTACGTTATTTACGTACATGCATTATTATAATGGGAAGTAAGAATGTGATATATTTTTAGTCTTATCATACTTCTTATACAATTTACTATAAAGGTTTTAGCTTTTTGACGGTAAATACTGACATGATGACGATGAAGATATGAATGCAAAAATCTTCCTTACATCTAAATTCTTTCTTCTTACGAAAGTAGACACCTACCTATTATAACATTTTCCACACAATAAAAATAATGCTCGCTACTAAAAATAGTAAACTTGAGGGTAACAATATTACCAGCGGTTTATAAGACATGTTTGTGCCTTTTTCACGTTCGCAACACGTGAACTGCTAATACCACACTATCCAAAACTGCAAAGGTATTTTATATTGCAGTGGATACAGAGTCTAATATATCATATCATTATTAAGATTATATCACTCGAAAAACAAAGTCACTTTCATCACGAGTTGAGTTTCTATCAGAGCATTCATATGTGGAGTAATAGTAATAGTTTCTCTCAAAAAATGGTACAGACAGAGAAATGAGCAAGTACGGGAATAGTTTTGAAAGAACAAAGTATAAACTGGGCACAAGAATAAAAGAGAAAGTGAATAAAGGGGTTTCTAGTAAATGCTTGTTCAAGTTATGTTCAACAGCAAAAGTTTTGCGAAGGTAGACAAGTATGTATTATTACAACTAGCTCATTGTGGAATATACAATACATATATTGTGCAACGACAAAGGAAACGGTGGTTGGATGATGTGGTGGTGGCGGTGGTGTGTGGACATTTTAGTTTTTACGCTTGTACTTGTACGTAACAATGCAAAAAAATATACGTTCCGAAGCAAAAGGCAGACAGAGAGGCGATGAGACATCTTCCCCTTTTCTCTCTTCTTTTTGCCTCTTCATTTTCCTTCGTTTCGTTTTTCGTCTTCTAACTTTTGACAAAAGGAGTGTCAGCAACAGTAGGATAGTAATAGAATACTGATGTGCAATACAATATTGTAAATAAGTAACCTATACAAATACAATAGACTTTTTGGAGTAGCATGGTGTATTATCCTATGTATTATGCATAATACAAAGAATTGTCGTTTCCTCTTTTCCCACAATAAAAAGTAGTAAGTTTAACTGATAGCATTTTCTTACCTTTTCCAGAGCGTGCTTGCTTCCTGAAAGACGTTGCATTACTTTATTGCCATACTATTTGGTACCCAAATACCACCACTACTGCCATTTTGTATGATATAATATATAAGATAGATTTTTATCTTGCAGCCAAAGTGTTAAAAGAGAGGAACAAGTACAAAGAGAAAACTTCAATTGAACATGATAGAGCAAAAACTAGTATAAAAGTACTGGTGACAAACAAAAGACAAAGGAAATTTATATGAAATAGCTTGAAGCAAAAATGGGCAGCCAGGAGCAGCATACGGCAAATAAAATAACTAAAATAAGTTTACGGTACTGGTATCAAAAGTCTAAAATAGCTTAGAAACATTGGAAATTCTATACTTTGATCTACTAAACAGTATTGGAGCAACAGAATTGTGCCACTGCGGAAAGGCAGGACAGTATATAGTTTTTTTTATTTTACTTGCGCTTCAATGGAACTGGAAACATAAATACGTTACAATGAATCGGATGGAAAATTGATAAAAGAGAAATGTTTAAATTGGAAATGGTACAAATTCTGAAAATGTCTTGCCTGAAGCAATTCAAAACAAGCGAAAGACAAAAACAAACTGGCAAACTCAAAATAAATACAAAGCTTCATGATAATCATAAATCTGTCATTGTATAAAGTCGACTGGGCATGGGCGTGCGGTGAATAAGAAATATGAAACAAATTTTTAAAAAGTTTCACAGGTTCCTTTGAAGTCAACTTATTGTTTGCGTAAATAATACACAAACGTCCGCTGTTTGTATAAAACGAAACTAAAAACTTGAGAAAACCGTTCACAACTTGATTTATTGAAAAAAATAGTTTAGTGGAAAAGTCTCTTTGATAAAAAAGTTTCCTGTTTTCTAATAATAAATGGGCTTCGAAGAAATAAAACAAATGACATTAAATTAAAATTAATTAATCAATTGGGTGTAAACGTGGGAGTCCGCAATATTTTCAAACTTGATGTTTACAAAGGAATATCTAAAAGGGAATGTTTGCGCAACACTTACTGAATAAAGAAGGCATAATAACATCTCTGGCATCTAGGCATATTGTTTTGCTAACAGTTTATTTACACAACCGATCAAAATAACCGAAAGAAATTATATTTATCCTAATGACGTAAAGTAAACTTTTGATGGTTAAAATAAACCGATTTTCAGTGCCAGAATAAAAGTACTGTTTTTTTATTTGCTGCAGGAACATACCCCAGAGTTGTAGCGGGGGAAGGAATCGCAAACAACGATAATAATCACTTTCGCGGAAAATTGACATCATGTTGCTGTCATCCACATTATCAATACTACTTTTCCTCTCCGCGCCGTTTATAGTCGTAGCCAACTTCCTGATCCTTTGTGTGTGGTTCCGGTTCAAACGGCTACGGACGCCATCCAATGCACTTTTGATGTCACTCGCAGCTGCTGATTTAGGTTTCGGTTTGTTCCTTCCTGTGGCCGTAACAATCGACTTGACAGTGCCAAACGATGAGGGCAGCGTGACCTGTAATTACTCACTCTACTGTATCGGACCATTCGCCATTCTTCTTACATTCTCCGCAGCATCCCTTCTCTCTACTGCTGCAATCGGACTGGACCGGCTTACATCCGTTGCACAACCACTTCGATACAATCACTTTGTCACAATGTCTCATGTGCACAAATTCATCCTAGTCTTCTGGACATACGCGGTCATCTTGGGAATAATGCTGACGCTGCTTGTAAACGATACAGGTGCTCAGGTTGTGATTGCCTGGCTATCAGTTTTCCTCTACGGACCTTGTCTACTTTCAGCCATTCTCAGCTACACGTACATTTATTTTATTGCACGAACTCATGCTCGCGCGATATACAGCGTTGAGTAAGTATATTCTTTGATTGAATCTAGCATATTTGATAGTGTTTGCATAGTAGAGACTATATATACTATAAATATACTATACTATATATTTTTATCAGTTTTAATTTTGATTGTTTACAGGGTCCATTTGGCCAATGGAAATACTTGCCAAGTTTTAGACACGTCGTCCGTGCACCATCATCGTTACGGACTGACATTGGCAATGATTTTGGGATCAGTAATCGTTTGTTGGGTCCCTATCCAAGTGTGTGCGCTCATTGACGTCTTTGGGGAGTCGTCTATTCTTCGGAATCATGACTGGAGATTGATTGCGGCGTTGCCAGTCGTTCTCAATAGTATCATTAATCCATGGCTATATGCCTTCCGATCCTCTGAGGTGAGATATTTTATTCCTATAATCTCTCTAACATTGTATTCAATGCTAAAATCAATCATCTATAAATTCCTTAAAACAATTGGCCAACGCATTTGTCTAAAATGCACAAATTCACATGTTCTTAACTTTCATCGTACTATGTATTACTTTGGATAGGATAAATGTTAAATTCGTTTGTACGCTTGATCGACCTATACTACCAATGCGTAGACGTAGCTAGGCCATCCAAAATTGATCTTAACCGATAAATTGTATTTTCCTAGATTCGAGTTGCCGTGCTGCGACTGATAGAGTCAGTATTGAGCAAGATCAGTGGAAGACCTCAAACAATTAACATACTTTATTATCAGCAACACAAAGGTGAGGTAACGAGTTGCGCATCAAATGTCAGACTGATAAATGGCTCACCTTCCCAAACCACCGTCCACTGTTGCCCCAGTTCCAACGGACCACCAACAACAACAGCAAATGGTGACGGACGGAAAGCGTCTACCAATTCCCATGTTCATTTAATGGTCTGTGATCAAGTTTCTACTCTGTGATTCCATTTCGGTTCGAACCTCCAAGTTCTTCGTTTATGTGTATTGTTCATGTCATGAATTTGTGTTAAGTTTTGAATTGACCATATATTTTCCTCGGATTCTTATTGTTCGTTCCTGATGAAAAGATGAAAGCAAAGCGTGCAAAGATAAAATGTTTTAAAATAATAGAATACTACTACAATGGTACTTTATTACTATACAAATGCTGTTCAAAACTCTCGACGTCACGATTAAAATATAGAGCACGTCAATAATAGTATATTCACTTTATTTTTTAGATAAAAAACTTGTTCATATGTAGAAGAGGTAATTAAAAGACTTCGTTGTCGCAGTCCTTTTCGGAAGAGGGTTGGTTGGCAGGAAAAACAAAGTTGAAGGCACAACAAAAGGAAATTACATGAAGCACATAACAGCGTGAAACCACCAACAACGTTGGTACATACATGTTTACTTTCTTCTTTTTCCTTCCTTTTTTGCTCTTGTAAGAGTTCCATACTGACATGGTACACTGACTGTCGTATATTTATAAAATACTGAATAGTTATGTACTCTTTTCCAAAAAACAAAAAGCTTATAAACGTTATCTACATCGTGCTCTACGTCTCCAGGCCGGATGATATCAAGTTAATATATTTAAATTGAAAATGTTTCGTACTATGGCTAGTTTTAGTTTTACAACAATATAATAATGAAGGTAAAACAGTTGAATAATCTAAAGTATGTAGTATGCTTACGTACGTACGCGTTTAAGTTTCGTGTCAAATTATGTATGCATGTGGTATGATGTGTATATCAAAACATCAACCAACTTCAAATGAATCTCTCTCTGGAGAAAGCATCTCGGTAAAAAAAGCCAAGCCAAAGCAAAATACTTGGAATAAGGAGTCTGTGTGAAGATATTGCATTACAAGAGTTATTATTCTACACTCATCTCTTATAAAGCTCTCTCTTCTTCCCTCCTCTTCTCTGTATTTTGCCCTTGTAGCTATCATCATCGTCTCAGTAATCTCATAAAATAGTGCAAATAAAGTACAGTCTGAAGAAATAAGTGTGCTAACTTTTCAAAATGGGATGATGGGTATCAGGGGGGAAACACAAAAAGGCAAACAAGACAAGCCAGACGGGATTTTGATTTTAAATTTCCAAATATATTTGTATAGGTAATGCATGTATGCACAGTTGTTTATCTAGTCAGAAAAGTCAAAATAAATCTTGTGCGTCATATCTTTTTGATAAATATGAAATAGTTAGTGCAATAAATAATGTTTCTATGCATAAACTATGCGTATTCATTTCTATTTGTGTGTACTTAACATGTTTTTTATCGTTTCCAATTCAATTTACAAAACTATGTATACAACATGCAGACGATTCTCTGCTTCTACTCGGCTAAGTATTGTGCTATTAGTTTTAGCAATTGAGAATTTAGATATTACGTATGAATATAATATTATGAATTGCATAGGTACTTATATATTTCCATTGAAGCTCTTAAACTAGAAGTATTAGAAAGTGTCACACGCACACGATACTTTTCAACCAAAGTTTTTTATAGAATCGAAACTACAAAGTTATGTCTCAAAACTTCATCGTATGATATTAAATTCATTTTTGGTATTTTATACCCAAGTTTCATAAAGTTGTAAGTATTAATACATCACATTAAGTAATATCTGCACAATTGTTGGTTTAATAATTTATTATTGATAACCATTTACTATAGTAAATGTACTATACCGATTTCTTATTCTGTTTGATATGCTGTGGATTTCGAATGTCACTTTGAGATAGTAATTTTGAGATTATAGAGTTAGTATTTAATAATTACGTACAATATAGTGAACTATAGAAATTAAGCAGTATTCAAAAATACTTGTAAGAAGTGGAAAAGATGAAAATCTTCAAAGGCTCTAAATGAAGGATTCTTTCAAGATTGGAACGAGAAAAGTGAAAGTTAACAAGTTTACTAGATTTACAAACTAGATGTATGCATGTAGATGTTCTTTACTAGATGGATATTGTGTGTGTACCTAAAGTGAAAACAAATTGTGACTGACTGACTGAAAACTGTAAATAAACAAACAAAAGTAAAAGTAATATAATAATAAAGTGAAACTACTGGTAGTGTGCAATCTGTAGTATAGGTTTAGGTTTATAATTTAATTCAAAAATTATTTGCACATATTTACACAGTCCTTCTTCTCCCTGTTCCAGAACATACAAGTGATGGATTGCGCTTCTATTGGTTCCATTTATAGCGTCTTCTCATAACCGAGCTTAGTTTTCCCTCGGATCTCCCTTTGAATACTCACACTCTTCCTAACCTGCTTTATATGGACATGCATATTTAAATGCATCATTTCTGCTGACACTTTGTTAGTGAAGCTGGAACGAGAGATGGATTATTTTACTTCTTATTTCTTCTCGCCTTGAGCCGCCACTCCAAAGGGAAGATGTACTTTTGATGCTGCGTGTGATGGAAGGAACGAAAAACGAAAGTATACCTACTCACTAAGAAGAATTCTAAAAAACCCAACTCCAAACGAAAGGATTTAAAAAAAAAAAAAGATATTTTAGTTCTAGGACGACTTTAGTCTTCACATAACTGGAGCATATATAACTGGCGTACTTTTTTGATGCTCATGATATATAGATAGGTAATAGGGCCAGGTACTTGAAAACATGTTCCACCATGTGTACTTCTACTTCCCATTTTTGAAATAAATCCGACGGGGCAACTTCCTGTGATATCTTATTTGAAAAATGGAAAATCCTTCTGCAATCCAAATCCAATAGTAATAATAATATTCATACTCGCACACTCGCTTTCCAGCAACAAGCTCTTAAGGCAGTTTGGTTTATAGAGGCTTCCTCTTCACGCACGATATACACACATGGCTAACCAAATTCAACAAAGGAAACAGCCAACCACACAGAAAGACAGCCCAACCCGTAGTATCACCCACACCTCTGAAGCATAAGAAAATAAACACGTGAGAGTGCAATTTTAAATTTGTACAAGAAATCACTTTTGTTGGAAATGTAGCATATCTCACTAACGTCACGTAAAATAAGAGAAAGGAAAAAGGAAAGGCTTTTCCGAGATTGAAACATTTGGCATTACAGCGTCTTTGAATAATGGCTATTTATTGTTGTTTTTATCAATCTTGAGAGCCAAGCCCGTCACCGTTGCAGTACAAAAATCGGTTTTTTATAAGCTAGTAGTCAAATTCAAAATTAGTTCTAGTCCTTTGCAGGTTTACTCCTTCCAACAATCCAACAGCAGTATCCTGCAGTACTACAACAATAAACTTGTAGGCGTACTATAATGAATAATGATGCCATTTTGAATATTTTTATTGAGACAATTTCTTCAAAGAGACGTAAAGAAACTTGGTAAGTGCAATAAAACTGAAAGCTCTTGTGCGTAATTTGGGAACCACGGAGGATCCCGTTATCCACAAAAACTATTGAGGAGCCTAAGCCTAAGCCCATAAATATTTAGTAGATGTTAGTTTTTAGACCTGCTTTAAAAACTCAGACGCTATAATTTGACTATTTAACATTTTATTTCAATAATCCTACTTTTTTCATTTTAGCTATACCATTATTCAGGATATCCTCTACATATTCCTGCTTTATCTATGTACATATTTTAATCAAAATCTGATGACAAGGTAAGTTTTTGTAATTATGGGAAATGCTCATACTAAACTTTTAAAATGTCATGTATTGGGAATATATGACACCGTCGGCTCTTCAGAAGATTCACTTGAGCACAAATAATAGACAATTTCTTTTCATTTTTAATGACATATACAACAATAATAATGTATTCGTATTTATTCTAGTGTAAACTGCTTGATTCTAAAGATATACATTTTTTCTCCAAATAAAACCTTCGCTCCGACATTATCAAAGCAAACCAACCGTATTTCCAATGAATTCATCTTTAAATTATCACGTCGCATTTTCCGAATCTCATTGCTTTCAAAAGAGGAAACAACAAGTTTCTTGTGATTCCAGCTTCATATTAACAGAAAGAGTTTCACAATAAGAAATCTTATACTGAATGTTCCACAGTCGCCTTTCTCCATCTTTTCAACACGGATTCACGTTGACTTTCTTTGTGCTGTTGATACTACCTCTCACCATGCGATTGTAACATGCTTTCTCAAAATATCAGCGAGGGCTGTGTTTGCACTACTTCTCAGCGTATTACATCCCTAAAAAGAATGACGTCTTCTTCGAAATGTTATTCATTTCTGCCTTTAACTTTATATTGTATGTACGGTTGTTGGACCATTTCCTTTGTTGATGGAAGCGAGCAACAACTTTCAGCCACTCAATTACTATTACTGCTTGCTGGTATTTTGTTATTTATTACGGGCTACACTATAAACCAAATACAAATTTACTTTCGTCTGGCTGACTACGGATTCATGTGGGAAGGGTTGCCGCGAAAAGAAAAGATTAACAAGGATATATATATCAGAACTTGAAATTTCGACGACAAATCGGTGAAAAGTTACCCCAATCTAGCCAAGCAATGAACAAAATTATGAAGGTATATTTTTCATAGAAATATGTATTTATTTCATAAGGATACGAATCCTTGGAAAATGACTCTCTGAATGTCAGATTCAACAGAGACAGATACAATCGATTTTTTAAACGTATGACCCTTACCACTTGAGATATCATTCTACTCTCTTGAGAAAGCATTTTTTCATATTTGATTAGATTTTCAATATTTTTGTTGAGATAGAAAACAGACAAAAATTCCATTTAATCTAATATTCTGACCGAGACATGCTTTGAAAACTTATGCTCGTCTTTGCGTTCTCATCCAAACATGATTTTCTCTCTAACTTTCCATTTCATCATTACACACATGGCTACATTCGATGTAATGCAATTTTTTGCTGTTTGTTCGTGCCGACACAGAAATGAACATGGAAAAACTCACATCCAATGGACGATGGATTAAACTGATATATCGAAGAGATAGAATACACAACATCAATGTATACAATGAAAGTATTACATCTTTTGAATTTTCAGGACAGTTGATGAAATTCATCTTATTGATATTTTTACTTCCTAACGACATATAAATGAAGAATTTCATTTTTGAAAAATTTTATTCTGCTGTAAAATGTTTGCTGAACGGGTTATATACTTTATTATCATGCATTTGAATGTTTAATTGATTTTTTTTCTAGAAATCACTTTGTCCCTCATCAACTTTTTGTTTGGTTTGACTTTAAATGTTCGAACATTATTCTTTTTACAAATTCAAACATCAAAACAGCATATTTTTCTGCAATTTTCCCATTTTTATTTCTACTTTCACTTTTAAAGCATGATAAAAGTACTTTTTATGACTCTAGAAAGCATCCTGTATTTTGTATATGGAATAGCCATACAACTTTCCCCAATAAATTTGACCTTAAAATTCATATCGAGGAAATGACAATAGCGAAAAGAAGATTCCTGTTCACAAACATTACAGAGGTTTATATTACCCCATGCATCACGTCCAATGTGCTTTTAACTAAAGTAAATTCAGCACCGGAAAATCTCGTAAAATAACTTTACAGCTCAGGATACAAAGAAATAATGAAATGTCTTTTCCTGTGACATCAGCTCGGCAGTTTCTTACGTAAATCTTGTGTAAATAATCTAAGAAACTATAGCTGTACCTACTTCAACAAAGATAAATTGATCATCAGAACGCAACGGTGTTCGTGTCACTATCATCAAGACGTTTTCAGGTAAATATTACATAAGCACAGGATTCTAACCGGAAAAGCTGCTCAAGTGGAACAACTTGCTTGCATTTAAACAGTATGGGAAATACAGAATTTCTTGTCATGTGTTTTTCATCTCACATCTCATCTCAAGCTGTTTTGCTTCGTGATTGGTCGTCTATTTATATCCTCCTTATGAATTACATGAAACCATCACATCAAATCCATCACGATTTTTTAAATTCTAGAGCTATAAAGAATATACAAACTAAAATAATTATAGATATGGTTTGAATACACCTTCAATATGAACGGAAACTGGAAGCAACGTAAGCCCCCGAGGCTATCTACTCTATACAAATTCCCAGAGAGTACAGAGTAGAAAAACAAAGCTCTACAGTTTTACCAAGAGAACGATTATATGATAAAAGTTTTGCAATACCCTCATCCCTTCCTGCATACATTGTGTACTATGGACGGAAAACCTCAAAATAATGGGTTGTCAGCGCAGTCATAATTTACGAAACTTTAATGTATACCCTATCCAATGCCAAAGCACCTGAAGTAGGACAATACACAATAATTCGAGTGCTATACGATATCTCGCTTTCTCTTTTCTCCGCCGCTGCTGGAGACAGATGAGACCGACCATATTACTTATGGAGACTTGCCTAGCTTGTTTGTTCCAAAATTAAGTTCTTCTACCCTACTAACTTTACAAATAAAAACAATAAAAATGTTTTTGCTTAGACATATAACTATGTATACAAACTTTAACATCATGATTTGATTTAGCATTATGACAGTAGACTTTTGGGTTTACAAGTACAAGGTCCATTTTTCACAATATCAACATCAACTACTATAAAGCTAGTACTAATGATTAAAACTGTGTGTCACTGTGTGACCACGAAAAATTAACAAAAGTTACACCGTTGGAATATTAACATAGTAAAAACGAACAAAATGCATATCTTAATGAATAGCTTGTAGCTTATCAAAAACTTCCGTATGAAAAACAATCTGAGAAATATAAATGGCAACTAATGTTAAAGGTGTTTCACTGTTAACTGATGAAATGTCATCTTTAAAAAGTTATTTTGATTAACAATTAAAACTAAATGATATCAGCAAATCAGTGAAATTTCTCCAGCTTCCCTTGTTACAGACAGAAGGAAGACGTATATTTCAATTGAATTATCTTTCACTCGTTGACTCAACATTATGGAGCTTTCACAGCTTGAGATAAAGTGTGTATATAGTTGCTTTTTCATCAACATACATGATATGGCTCACGTGAATAAAAGTTTACATGAAAACGATTCCACCTGGAGGTAGTAAATGTCTAATGTAGAAAATATAATTAACTGGATCTCAAACGAAGACTCAAAGTTACACGTTGACGTTTTGCGTTGTTTACAAATTGGGATTGTGGGTATCTCTGATGTTTAAATGCAACACATGTCACGATGTCACCGAAGTATACTGTGGGAAAGACTATGTGAAAGGGCCTATCGATATTATTTTTCATATTTCCTCAAACTGCCAGCGGTGACAGAAAGTTATCCACCCGGATTTGTTGGTGAGCAAAGTAGTATTATTGCATCATTGAACAGAGTCCATGGATATTGCGAGTTAGGAGTTCAGAATTAGGGATAAAAGGCTTATTTCTTTATATCATGATTCATAGGTGAAAATGCTTTTATGGCTCCTAAATGTGAAATGACAACTTTCTTCATGCCGTGATTATTACATAATGAAGTAGGTATCTTGCAATAAAATCTTGATAGTGTTAATGTTTGTGATATTAGCACTTATTCTACACAAACCGTAAATGTGATACGAATATAGGGCTTTACAGTATTCAATCTTCTGTCGTTGCATCCGGCAAATAAAAAAGACGTAAATTGTCATATTCCATGCCATTCATTATAAGCTTTATTTATCCTAAGAGGCTAGCTTTTCCGCCATATTTTAGTACATGGCAATAATAAATCGAAAGTATCGTGCAAACTTGTTACATAACAATAACAAGTTATACACAAGATGCTTTATAAGAGGCATTACTTTTTGTTTTGATA
>JAQFYG010002869.1:0-13641 GCA_034694325.1 Entomobrya corticalis
TCTAACAATCAAAATGACTTTCCTATCGTTTACAGAGGAAAGCCCACATTTTCATATATTTCTAGTAAAGTTAACCGGAATTATACGTAATATTTTTCTTGCAAAGTATATTTATCTGCCCGTAGGATATTTTATGCATGTTTTATTATAAAATCACAGAAATATATTGTATATTTGATATATTCATTAAATCAATTATAAAACGACAATTAAATTTTATCATCATTGAATGGAGACTCCGCCAATGAAACGAATGACATGACCATCATTCTCCTCATCAGCGAATCTTTGCATCCCGTTATAAAAAGTCATACAACTTCAATTCAAACTTGTGTTTGCATTTATGTAAGCATAAAAGGTAAAAAGTCCACTGCACAGACAGAGTACACACAGCATGAAAGGCATAAATGCAACACTACATTATTTCATACATTTGCATACAGATCTGCCAGTAGTTCATTTAATCGTTAATGAGTAATAAAATTGAATAATGCTCTCTGAGTGATGTTCCCCATCATCATCGGCATGAACTCAGTCATAAAACTCATCAAAACTATATAAAATCCTTGTGCGCATCTACTCTTTTTTCTATTTAAAATATATAAAAATAAACAGTCGGAAGGATTTTTCTCTCTCTTTATCTCTGACAACGTTTTTTATGAATTAAAACTTTAAATTAATTGACTGAATAATAATAGGAAATGAATACTGTAATAACGCTCTCGGTCGTCCCTGTTCTATCTACTTTGCCATTGCTGCTGATATGCTGTGACTATTTGTGACCCATGCTGGTTCCTCTCTATGTACTTGTGTTCCTCTCTTGTGATTGTAAATCTAATTAAAATCTTAATTACACAAGTATTGCATATGGCATGCTTGCTATTTCAGTCGATGACGACTGCATACTCATTTATAATAATTTATTTTTTATAATAATAATGCATCCTACAATTTTACAGTAATCCCATTTAGCAATGACATGATATAAGTGCAGGGATTGTACTGGACCCTCTATTCCTCTTTAGATTCACAATGTCACAAGAATAAAATGGTCTGATCAATTCTAAAGTTGTATTGACATATTATATTATCATCATATATTTTTTAATTATAATATTGTGAGTTGAACAAATACTGGAATAGTGGAATACAGTCTGTAAAACTTGCCTATATTTTCCCTTAATATCAATATTTTATAATAGCATCAGCAGCATCTCATCAGTCAATTGCAATGAAAAAAATATACAAAAGCAGCAACCCTTTTGTCACTTTGTGATTCTCCCCTTTTAATTGACTCATGCCGTGTGTGTCTTTCGTTCGCGTATATTTTGTTGTGAGTACTACGCACTGACAGATAAATAGATAAAAACATTTTTATGCCTTCTGCCGTTTTTATCTTGATAAAATAATTGCGTTTTTTATTTTTGATGAAGCAAAACATACAAGTATGTAATAATGGGCTTACAGGTATTAAAATGTGTGCGTGCAGATTATGCTTAATATTTTTTATAACGCGGCAGCTGAAATATAAACTTTAAGAGTGGAATTTTTTTTTTAACTTTTAGGTATGTTGGATGAATATACCTGAATTTAAAGTAAATAATGCACATTAAACACATTTGTACGTTTTGACTGATAAGTTTACTAAATTATCAAGTTATTAAAATAAAAATGCGAATTTATATAAATACACAATATATTATTGTATTTTTATGATGTTGATGCTGTTGTATTTATGCCTTTTCTTAATAATTTGCTCGCTATGTATGTCATTAAGGTTTATGGAATTTCATCTTGCGATAAAAAATATGTTATCATGTGCTTGTTTGTATATAACTTTTCTGCAAATGGCTAAATATTATGATGACTCATAAAAGCAAAAACATTCATGTATGTTTACACCTACCTACAATATACAGGAACATAATGAATCCTAAGGGAAAAGCGACATAATATAATAATCATGTCTTCTCGCCGCCTTCATACAAAATATTATTGGAAATGAGAATTCAAAAAAAGTATTAAAAATGATGGGCGATACAAAAAGACACTTTACGCCCTTTTCAAATGTTTTTCCATATAACCAATATTTCTCTTCTATATTATCGGAAAAGCGTCTATTTATGCACTTGTGGATGAGTGTAATAATGCATTATTGTCTGACAGAATAGTTAAGCAGTAGTAATACACATATTCAATAGTAATGTTTACGCTCCATCATAATGGTCTATGGATAAAAAAAAGTAAAAAAATGGTCTGACTTCTTCTGTAGTATGATGTAATGATCAACTTGCCGCCGCAGACACACATTCTCAGAAAAGAGTGTGCTCTATTAAGTGAGTGTGACGGAAAAGAGCGTGAAAGAAGCTTTTACAATAATATTATATAATACTGACAATAAAACCTATATAATGATATCTACAAAAGGAGAAAAATAGTTACATTTTTTCTATAAAGCGAAAGCACATCAGAAAAAAATTGAAAGAAGAAAGTAAGAAGGTAAGAGGTATTTTTATATAGAAAAGGTTATAAAGGTATTATTATAAGGAGCGACTTTGGCTTTTGTGTTTTGTGTGTGTGATGATGGCTGGCATGGCACATCTTTTCACAAGATCATTAGCTCGTGCTTGCCTGATTCTGGTGGAAGTTGAGTGGAGATGGCGTATTCACTTCACGCTCTCCTCCACTACCACCACCTCGACTGCTGCTTGACGATCTCATTCTTGTTGAGATGCCTGAAGTGCCAGTTGAAGTATTGGTTGAAGCCGTGCTTGAACAAGTACCGGTAACACCGATTCCTCCACCAACAACACTGCCACTTTCACCCAAACTGCTAGCTGTTCTGAGAGATGCCCTTCTGCCAGCAGCCTCCAGTGTTGTTGTTGTCGATGATGATGTCGTCGTACTACTACTCGTCGTCATCATCATCATCGTCCCCTGTCCATCTTGCCCTGCCAAACTTGCTGTTTCTGTTACTACTGTATTATTATTATTATTATTGCTACTGGTCTCATTGCTCCTACTACAACTACTACTATAACTATTGCCAGTATTATTATTATTTCCATTACCATTACTGCTACTGCTACTGGACCCTTTAGGGCTATTATTATTATTATTATTACTATTTGCGTTACCATTCGAATCGCTACCTCCACCACCACCGCTGCAATTGCTGGTGGTACGAGAATTCTTGGGAGAATTGCCACTACTAGGAGCAGCAGTACCACTATTCCCATTATTTCCACTAATAACGTCGGGTGATGTAGAATTTCGATTTAAAAATTTCACAAAATCCGTTTGCAAGCGGACCTGTTCCTCTAATACGGCTGCAGCAGCGGCGGCGGCTTCTATTCCTTGATCTGCTCGCCCACACCCACCACTACTCCCAGCAAGAGCACATGAAGATTGTCCTGGGTTATTAACACTTTGTTTGAAAGCTGTGGAAAACGGCTCCTCCTCATCATCACCCTCATTTAATGGGATTACTCCAGCGTGATCATTATCGTCATCTTCTTGCTCATCATCCAGTTTGTGTCTGTTGCTACTTAAATTATTTCCGTCCATGGCCTCATTAACGTCCTCCGCATCATCATCATCCCCACCACCACCCAATGATGATGGAAGCTCTGCTTTAATTTGCAATATTTCTGCATCCGTTATCAGTGCAGAGGAGGGTGCTATTTCCTCCTTGGACGATGCTGCTGCTGCTACTGATGCGAGCTCATTCGCAATTGATGAAAGCGCTTTTTTGCTGAGAAGACCTAGGGGAGAGATATCCTCATCTCTGGAATCCCTATTGCTGCTACCTCCCGCTGCCGACAAGGAGTGCCGTCTTTGATGCTGTTGCAATTGATGGTGATGTCTCTGTTGAAGAGCTAATAGTTCCCTTTGTGCTTGTGCGGATAGCAATCCTGCACTGCTAAGTACTTGTTGAAGGGGTGAACTGCTGTTTGATGAGGATGGCGAGCCAGGTGTTAGGCCTGATGTTGTGCTAGCACTCAACGTACCCTGTTGTTGGAGTTGCTGCAGGTGCTGTAGAGCAGCCGCTGTGGCTGCTGCTGCCGCATTTAGACTGCTGGGCCCGTGCTCATTGATGTTGATCAAGTTCACCCCGTGAAGATTGCTATTTGTGCTGCCGCTTATGTTGTTTGCGGTACTGCTGCTCGTATTATTGGAGGAGCTTCCTCCTGCTGAACTTGACAAATTGGTTGCATTTTGCTGACCTCCTGCTGAGTTTGAATTTCCACCAGATGATGAAGTGGTTGAAGTTGATGCTTGATGGGGTGTACTGGATTGGGGTGGTTGGAGCTGATGAAGAAGATTTGCTGCAGCGCTGTTTGAGCTACTGCTGGAACCTGAAGGGTTCAAAAATGGGTTACCAAACTGCTGAAGAGACATGTCCAACCCGTTGTGGGATGAGGATCCGGGTGTCTGAGGAAGGCAGAGACCTGTCTCCTGAAAAATAAAACAAGTTTGCATGCAAAATTTGGTTTGATGTAAGGGTTTGTCTGCAGAAATTATTGGGGCTATGTGAAACATATACTATACGTGATGAAAAACATTTTAGAATCTCCCATTAATGCAGTCTGAGAATACTAATTTTACGCTTTATCAATACAGGTGAAGTATGACCGTGTAAAATCTTTTCATTTTAACTTTAGGATGGGCGAAGACAAGAAAGAGATGGAAAAGTTTGCCCATCCAGGATATTAAGCATTTTATGATTGTGTTTTACGATGACGCAATAATCATGCATTACATTGCCAACATGAGTATAGTCTAGTTAAACTTTACACAGTTCTTCAATGAACATTTCATATAAAAATTTTAAAGTTAGGCTTACTCGATTGAAAATGAAAGGGAAGTCATCCTTTCCTCCTTGCGTGTCTCGGAAAACAACTGCACGAATCACTCCCCGTATATGCTCCTCGGGCCACGATCCCAAAAGTATTCGCTGTGGTCGACCTCGTCCTTTAGGACGCATATCGGACATTAAATCTGAAATAAGATGGATACATTTTGATTTTCGGGATTTCAGTTTTTTAAATTAACACTCTGCATTTATCACATTGCATATAAAACAAACTACTAGACAATCTTCAGCATTTTACTTCAACTGGTACATGCATCAAACATCAGATAATGTATAAATTAGATTGACAAAAATGTATATTGATTGAGCTGATAAACGAGCATTTACTGAAATGTTTTTAAGCGGATGCATCAACTAATTCATCAGAACTACATCAGTGTTTCCAGATATTTCAAACTCACACTTACCAGAACCTGTACATCCATCAGCAGAAGGTCCCAACATATTATGGACCCTATTTGCGTACAAGACAAACGTTGGATATGGAATATCATATTTTCTTGCAGCTTGTGACAAAGACAGTCCATCCCTCAAAACAGCAAATATGGCTTCAGCCATTGTCTCAGGACGCCAGGATTTCAAAGGACCTCTCTCACGAAATCGTAATGCGTGGACCACACCCCCTTGGTTTTGATTCCAGCATTTTTGCCATAAATTTTGAATTTGGTATTGGTAGGTGTCTATTTAAAGAAGGTAATATCCAAAAATTAATAATGTAATTAACTTAAAGTGTAATTTTCTCATTTTGGTAAAGATGCCATGATATGATAAATAGGTATACAGGAAAAATATCAAAAGATGTGTAATAAAAACTTATATAAAATTGGGCCAATCACCACAAACAAATGCTTAATAATTCTAGGCATTAATACAAATAAAGCGATATATCAATTTGGTAAGCAGTTAGCGACATAAAACTTCAAATTCCAATTACACATACATGATTAATTCATAAAACATTTCGTAATGAGTGCGGCTCTTAATGATGTCAAACAGTTAAAAATGTATGTTGATTTTTAGGAGAAAAAGTTTCCAAATGGAAAATATTTGACTTGTACTTTGGAAAACGAGAATTCTTCTCAGAACTAACAAAGTGCGATTTATAATATGACCAAAGTGATTATGGGGTGTCTTGAATATTTATCGAGACGTCTCTGATTACTCTTCTAATAAAACAATCTATTAGTCTAAATTAATCGGTAAATTAGGTATGCATACATTTTCTGCTGTCTCTAATACGTTATCCCTTATCATCATCCCATCATCAAATTCATTTGTGACAATTTACCAAAAGAAATATAGACATTTACTATAAACAAATGTCATTCTTCATACTGTCCATCTTATTCAAAATTGTCAGAAAACAACAAATTATGCGGTATAAATAAAAAACTACCTCATTGGAAAATTGGAAAGCATAACACAAAAATGCTTCTTTATATCTTATCTTAACAAAAATGTCATAATATTGTTTCTCTTATCCAAAAACCAACTCAGCAGCTGTCCCTCAGCAAAATGTGATGGAAGCGCCCCAAAAATGCTTTATGTAGATTAATGAGCTAAAAGTAATGACTTGTGAAAAGTGAATTGTCGATAGAATATTGGATTATTTTCTTAGTCTATAACTTGTTTACAGTAAATAAGAAGAAAAAATTGAACATGTGCCTTTAAATATTTTATCAGTTCTTGGCAAACCAATAACAGTCAAATCACAATCACACCCATCATCATTCTTATATTTAATTAACAAACCTATCTACTTCTTCAGAAAGAAAAAGATGATGATGAATCTATTACAGAATGAAAATGGGAAGGGCACACGAGGAAATATAAATATGTATTTTAATAGAAATAATATGATAAAAATGTAGTTTTATAACTCAAATTGATGCTGCCAATTTTTTTTGCTTGCTTTGTCTTTGTTGTCGATTGGCATGTTCTATTATTTCTATGAATTTAACATTTTTTCCATCTTTCGTGACTTTTCTATCAAAATGAAACAAGTTTATTTTATTTACAACTCTACCAAGATATATATCTCGATTTATTGAGGACAATACCCGATAATGATTTTTTTGCTGAGCCAATTGAGGAAACGTTATAAATTCATATATAACATCGTTTACCAAAAAAGTTATAAAAAATATTATGCGAGCAATTTATTTTCAGAGAAAAAAACGAAGGGTGAACTGAAAAACACATCAAGCATTTTTATAAAACGTGATGATGATGATGATGAGGTATTATAACAGACACTATCAGATTGCATGTTTAGCTGTTAATGCGTAAATTGAAAAAAACCACCTGAATTAATTATACAAAGAGAATAGTCAGTTATACAGAAAGAGAAAAAAACCGATGTGATGATGATGCATTTCACATCTAACTACACTCAAATACAACAAAAAATAGTCCAAACTCAAATTGCTCATCATAATATATTATTCAGTGACATATTCCCAAACAATTCATTATTCCATTTAATGAAAGCAAAACAGTTGGAGAAACGGAAAGGCACACGAGAAAGCATTTAACACATGTCAACAGCAAGAGAAAACAAGAAAAAATATAAAGACTTTGATGATTTGCTTAAAAGCAAAAGTAATGTTAAAATTGAGTGAAGATAATTCTTTGAAATATTAAATAGCTAATTGAAAGTAACGAATAATCTTTTGTATCTCATTTATGCCTCAATCGATGCCTTATAAAGTTTATAAATGTGCATTTTATATATATTTTGCATATACATGAGAGTTATTTTCTATCTGTTTTACTTCATTAAACTATGCGTGCAAAGTCCTTTTTATCTTTTATTTTTTCCCATTTTGCTTTTATGTTTGATTGCATATATATGTCGCCATCATGTCAGCTCGGACAGTCCGAATAAAAAAGACAGTTAGTTATCGTGTTATGTGTTATTCAACATTTTTTATCAGAAAGAAAAGAAAAAAACTAAAAGAAAACTAGGAAAATTGGCTGTTTTCACTTAAAGTAAAAACTCAAAAAAACATGCATAATATTTATAAAGCAATTATGAGGAAAATACTAGAAGTCTACACATGCCTATATAACAAAATGTGCGTCATAAAATAATGGTGGCGATCCCATTTTTAATGGGAAATACTTATCTATATATTCAGCAGCAGCAAACATGTATACACTTAAGTTAGTACGGAAGTGTAAGTCAGGTCGCTAATGAATTCTGGGAAAGTAATTGATGAATAGAAGGATGACAATACAAAATTCATGAACAGTATACATAATGAAGATACGTAAACCTTGGACATTGAGATGTTCTGTCAGTAGTTTGCTGCTATTATTTACAAATGTTATATATCGCGTTCTTACCAGTAGTGTCATAAGAAGGAGTTCTACAACTTATACTTACTATTAATTGCATATTTATGTCTTAAATGAACATAGCAGTTTACACCTATGAAACGTGTTCATTTTGTAGACTGGCTAATAATACTAGGGGATAACTAAATGTAATACAAAACCTAGAAGGAGGTGTAATATATTATGTGCTAAAAATTTAGCGACAAAATGAACAGGTACATATATTTAGGCACTCACAGGAAATTTAAGTGTGCCAATTTACTTTCGGCTAATCAAGTCTGAGTATTAAAATATTTAAATAGTTAATAGTTTCTAAGACTAGAACTATCGATTTTAAAAATATGTATTTAATAGATAAATTTTTAGATGAGCATTTCTTTGAAATTGGTCCTTATTGAAAAGTATAAATCATATTGCATTAAGTTGTACGTAGAATTATATTAGAAATTTTTAGAATTTTTTTTATTCAAACTCTGGTTTTTCACTCATGCATTATATGAAATAAAATGTGTCTGGCTAAAGTTTTAAAAAAATCATAATTTGACTTTTTAACATGAGCATTTATCCCATATTCAACTCTCTCCTACCAGACATCAACAATAGAAAAGTTTTATAGGGGATCGCAGGTAAAAGTGGCAATAAAAAACTGAAAAACGGTGGGGCTGAGCCTCATGCTTAGCAAAAATCACCTTTACTTTCTAGCTTTACAGTTGCTATTACAAGCACATTAAACTCATGAATTTATGCAGAACTATAAGGAGGGATTTGAAAAGGGGATAAATTTTTCATATGTTCATATGTGCATGATATACATGCATTTTAGTGTAACTTAGAAAAAAATACAAGGGAAAAAATATTATTACATAATGTAAAAAGTGTAGAGGCGACTCCCTCCTCCTTATCAAGCAGTCAGGTTTACTTTCATAAAATATCTGGCCGGAGACATATATTAATTATTGATTATCCTTTCTTGTCCTAATGTCAATCACTATGTTCATATTACACATTTTTTTCATATGAGCATATATATTTTTCTACATTTAAATAAGTTGATGTAAAGGAAAAACATGGTAGCTCAAGCTGAAATACATATTTATAAATGCCACATGTAACCAACAAGCACATATATAGCCATATATATATTGCTTATAATATTTTATGTATGGCCATTGTCTAATATGAGAATTGAACAGGTAATCTATTTTATCAACTGAAAAGACAATGTTTTCCTAAATGATAACTCATCATTTATTTCACAACTGTGCTAAACTAAACCATTTCACACGATCCTGTCCTCCCCATTCCAGCCCCTCTTCACTTACGCTCTTGTCTAGAACAGAAAACTACATCAGTCACCAGCGAACCACACACATTCACACAAGAAGCCTAAAAATGAACAAAGGTCTCATGCTTTTTTTAACTTCATATGAAATATTATACAAAAAACCGAGACTTATGCAATGTATAAAACTAAAAGAAATAAAATGGAGCCGTTTCTCCTTTAAGAAAACATGTAACATAATTCCTTCATCATCTATTTAAAACCATTACGATATTACTAACGAATGCTCTCATTATTGCAGATACCTAAGTACAAAATACTACAAAACCTAAAATAATATATTTTTGGCTAGACAATTCTTCTAATGCCACACACCCTGCTACCACCAATTTTACAACATAATTGCACCTTTCGTTTCATTATTTTAAAAAGTAAAAATTATAATTTTCTTCATATGACATCAAAATCAAAAACTGTAATTGAAGGTTTTTTTTGTAAATTTAAAAAGTATAAATGAAAAATGTTCTGAAAAAGTCCGTCTTAAAGCCATTTTGTTGTAAAGCATATTGATGTGACGCACAACATGATGAAAAAAGTCACCCTCAAACGAAAAATAATGTCATAACTCTTTCAACCAATAATACAACTTATTCAATCTATTTTCGCAGTCAAACGTGTCGAAGAAGAAAAATAATTTTTAATTCATAAATGTTTTCTTTTTTCAAATTGCATAGACATAGCCCAAGAAAATAAAACTTTGTGTAAAACAAGCATTATTCATCATTAAATGATTTTTTTCTTTTCTTCTGACGAAACAGAAAAAAAGAAACAAAAATTACCTGTCACAAGATGAGACCCCATTATTGGTCCATTTAATATTCGTAGAAACATGGCGAGTTTTTTTATCAAACCTTTTTCATGTTCTCAACTTGACTAATTATTAATGCTTGCCATTTCCCACCATTTTTTACCACATGCGGCTCTGTCCTACCTGCATACATATATTAAGCAGCATTTTTAAAATTATAAAAGCTAAAAGCTATATATAAACTATATATAAAATTATGAAATATGTATGCATATATGGAAGAACATTTTTACTCTAATATTTCATTAGTCACATAACAGACCTTATTATTGGTTCTTCTCTCCTCAAAAAAATTTTTTCTTTTAATTAACTTTTTTTATTTAACGTGAAAAATACTAAATACTCATAATGCATAGACTTATCCTCCTTACCTTTCTATATACTATTTACAAAATGACCTGGAAAAAAATTCCACTTAACATATCAATTTTGACACATGCTCACTATTTTACCAGAATGCCGCATAAAAAACAATATGTTGTATATGTTTTTTAGCTATAATTTAACATCCATATACATGCATGTAAAGCTGTGTAATTATGATTTCGTTTTTTTTCTCGCTCCCTCATTCCATTTGAAATCAATAATATATTATATTGTTCATCTACGTATGTACATATATATATCTGGTAGATATTAAGTAAGTATTAGTTATATACAAAACATTTTTTCTGCCCTTTAAGTTACATATATATTATATATATAATGATGGGCTGGGCGTGTTTCATACCTTTTAATGAAGGGAAGAATAATATTTTTCTCTATACTTTTTTTAATACTGACTAAAAAGAATTAAGTAGAATGCTTATTATTAATATTTTTCATTACGAGCCATTTTTATATAATAAGCTTCTATTCTGTATTCTCATGCTTGCACGTGTATTTATTGCTTTTGGTATTAAATGGCATGTTTTACTTATAAATGCACGTTCATTCCTCTGTAATATGTATAATATCATAAAACATTGTTGCTCTTATGCTATATTGCTTAACCGACATAGAAATTATATTCATTACATTTTTTTCTCGCACTCACTCTCTGAATTTTTGAGTATATTGAACATTTGTATAATTTGAAATTGTTCGTTATAATATTATTCTGTACAAGACCTTCATTTTTTTGTTTCGTTTTTTTACATATTCTATTTTGAAAGTTGACAAAAAACGCATAAGTTTATATATTTTAACTGCTGGTGGTGGTGGTGCTGACAATGATGCATGCTTTAAAAAACATGAAATAGTTGTTCGTCTCTTCTCTTCCTCTTTTCTATTTCTCTGTCTCTCTCTCACTCTTGCCATCATCAACATGAAGTATTCATGTTTATTTTCAGTCTCATCATAATTTAGACGAAACGGAAGAAACACAAAAAAAGCATTAATGACAAGTTTTAATAGGGAAGCTCTAGTAATATATATTTATTATTGAAAAATGTTATTCTTATTGTTTACTGTATACAAAAGTCATTTAAGGAAACGAGGTACATTCATGAACAATGGATGAGTGCATGCATGATTTTTATGAGGCATTTCAATCACATTACTAATCTGGATTTTAACATTGTTCACTATATTTTGGGATGTTGGTCTGATGCAAATGTGTAAGCTATTTTTGCTATTATAAAAACTAGAAATAAGTATAAGTTTAAAAACATCGCGCCCTGTGACAATATGCATGTAATCATTAAAACTATGCAAACATAAACTATCAATCAATATTTAAACATAATTAAGTCAAGCGCATCAACTTATATTTGAAATATAAACATAAATCCAGTTTTGACAATTTAATAGAGCACAATAGCCGTGTTTAAATAATAAAGACAGTTATTGCACGCTTCACTTTTAAAACTCGTTTCCTTTCATTTAAAGCTACATAGCACTATTTACTTCAAAATGTCTTCAAAGCGATTGTGTTGACAGTCCCAATATTTTTAAGTCTTATATTTAAAAATATAACCAACCGATTACTGATTATGTGATTTACCTTAATGTTTGTATTTTTTGTTGGCTTGAACATTAAGTATTTATAGAAAAACTGAGACAAGCTTTATTTTATGTTAAATACAATCAGCTCAAGGAAAAAATTCTTAGAGAAACATCGAAAAATAATAAATACTTCATCAATTTAAGTTAAAATGCATAATCAAAAAAATTATGAGACCATGTCGTAATACGGATGTATTATGTCATCTGTATAATAGATGCAATCAAAAGTCACACAAAACAAGTATTTTAAACTGTTGTTCTTAATAAATGTCTTTATTATGGACAGACACGACAGTAGTGACGTGAATTCTAAAGACGTATTAGATTTCTTCACGTGTAAACAATTTGGAATAAATATAAATTACATGCGCCTTAAAGAGAATGATTTTCAGTTCTCTTTGTAAATCATGCAAAGTTACAAGACACAGGCATTCGTAACGATTAAAAAGTAATGATTAATACGTTTATCAGGGTCAGAGAGTCGATGAATCTATCAACAGTCTTTAAGAAACAATTGGGGAAATTCGCTCTATAAAAAGTAACAAAATCATTAAATATGTTAGACTTTTATAAAAACGAATATTTTGGACTACCTGTACTTTTTCCTGCTTGAATTTTTACTTATTACACTGCTAAACTGAAAAAAATGGGGACAGTTGACTATCGACACATTGAAGTGAATAGTACTTTACATAATATACTAACTAGCAATCAAATTCGTTTCGTAATTTTACAGAAAGATAACGGCACATGCATAGGTACTAGCTTGTTTTATTGATGACTCACATTTTACAAGAAAGTATACAAGCTGAAAGCCAAAATTGAGACAGATGTCAGAAAATCTTCGGAATTTACTTATCTATTCCGCGACCAAAAGAAAATGGAATTGATAAATTAACCAATTTTGGCCATTTGCATTAAAGAGTAGCAATTATTTACGAAAGTCGACGATGCTAACTTTAAAGTTTTTTGTTTATAATTTGGTGTGGATTTTCTTAGTTTGCCAAGTGTACATGCTTTTCCATGAATATCCTCTTTTTCAGAATATTTATATCCGAAATCCAAAATGACGTGGTTGTGGAGAGATGTGCAACAGAATAAAAAAATGTGCTTGTACCTAGTATCTTTTTCTTGTTTTACTTCATTTAATTCACTAGAAACCCAAAATACAAAAATACAGAAATTTCGAACAAAATGCAACGGAAAATATAATTGAAAGTGGTGGAGTTTGTAGTAATTTTAATGGTAAAATATTGTAATCATCAACATCAGCTTTAGACACATTAGATA
>JAQFYG010002870.1:0-13639 GCA_034694325.1 Entomobrya corticalis
TTATTGTGGTAAACTATATGGCTTACTATGTTTTTATTTAAACCTATTCTACTTAAATTACAAAAATTAAATAGAAACCAAAATTATATCTAGCTTTGTTCATAAAAGCACAACTAAAGGACACACGCAACTAATTCGTTACTGATTATCCAAATAGAAGAACCCGTAATCCTTTTCCTCCTCCAAAAAATGTTCGTCGACTTTGAGTGCTGAGAGCAGCATTAAATAACAAGACAAGAAACACTTTTAATATTAATTTGAAACTGACTATAATAGTCTTCACTATCGGAAGACATCGATCATTGATCCCCATAAGCCATGTTGATATCAATATAAAAAATAATTATTATGTGATTTACTAAGGGCGCCATGGACGTGACCTCCACCGGTTCCGATATCCGTAATGCTTCAAAATACAGTCTCCAGTATTTTTATCTCGCCAAGTGTTACCTCCAGGACAATCGTATGGAACACATTTCAAGCCCCGTATATGCCAAAATTTATCCTCTGGACATTCCTGTTCCTCAGGTTGAAGTTCTTCATACTCATATTCATACTCATCTTCATCTTCCTGTGTACTTTCACTTTCTGCTGAACTTTTTATTATTTCTGACTCTGTTTCACGAGGCTGGTGTTGATGATTCACAGCAGCAGATATGTTCTCATCATCCTCTGCTCGCTTTTTTACTTCAGTATCCATGTTTTCTATCTCTGGCCGTGTATTCTCATATCCCCCCAAAGCATATTCTCGACTCCCAAGTCCAAGTATAGAAGAATCCCGTACTGATTCTTGAAGCAGCTCAGGTTTCCAATTACCACCAGCCTTCCGAGCCCAAATCGGCATAGCTAATAATTTAAGGTTATCTTGATTTTGTAGAATAGATGATGACTGGGGAGCGGCTCCCCCACTCACAACAACCGGGGCAGCAACCACATCACTAATAGCTTCGTAGAAAAGCAGTACCAAAACCGTGACGTGATGAGGGCGAATACGACCGTGACTATTTTTTTGGATTGTCATCATTCAGCTATTTTTTCAAGTGCTTAATTAATATTGTCAGAAATGAAACTTGAAACATTTGGAACGGTGACAAAAGAAAAAGTTCAAAAGGATGGTCAATCAGTAGCTTTGTCCGTTTTGTTGAAAGCAATTTATTTTTTTATTCAGGTTTATTTGTCTTGTCCTTGTAGGTGTACCACTTAACATAGAATGCCAACTTTTTCAATTGGATCTTTGGGGAAATAGCAATAACTGGAACATGCGACTTTATATGAGTCACAAGAATGTATTTGCGTATGTGTACCCTGAAAACAGAGATGACAAAGACACACTTACATTACAGCACAGACCTTTTGTTCGGTTGATGTACTTTTGGGGTTTGAACCAAAAGTGAATCCAACCAAATTGATTGAAGGAGCAGCTTCGACCTAATCAATTAAACTGGCAGCATGCGACATTTTGCGTTGTCTACATTCTGCATGAACTTTTGTATTGCGAAATTCAGATCTATAATGCAACAACCCGAAATAATTGGCTAAACTAGTGAAGCAGTTGCTTTTTTTGCTACATATTTTTAATGTTTGTTTGTTTGTCGTGACTTTGTTTCAATGTTTTGTGTAGGTTACATATTGCTTCTGTTGACTTTTTCCTTGGCTCACCCTGCCTGCGTGCTCCATGAAAAATAAATGATAAATGTATGGACTTGAGTTTTATGAACTGGTTTGCAAAGGACAAAAAATACACATTGACATTACTACAGAAAATACTGTCTTGCTTTCGCTGCATTTGCCATTTACCAATTGTATTTTTCCTTTTTGTTTGCCTCCAATGTCCCATAAAGATTATAAAAAAGCGACGCAGTACATCATCCATTGAAGCGTGGCCTTAACGAGTATTTTTCATCTTAATAATTGATAGGATAAAAGCAGGAAATCTAGTTCTATTTATCAAACAGCCGCTTTGTACATTTTGTACTCGTTACAAACAAGATCGCGGAGGAGGTTGTATTATGAATAATTAGGGGAAATAATGATCATGGCATTGCTAGGTTTGCGGGTTTAGAGATGATACCAAGCCAAGGCTTATGACAACTGGCGATGGCTTGACATTTTGCACTATTTGTATCGTGGCCATTGTAGTATGGTCTTCTAGAAAGTTTCCACATACAACATAATATGCAACGCATTATGAAAATGATAAAAATACGAAGTAAACGACTTTTCTTTATTATATCGTCCTCATCCAGTGTTGTTTGGATTTTAAATGACGCAATGTCAACGTAAAAAGACACAACTTGTTATTGTTATTGATAAAATCTACTAAAACGAGTACTTATAATCGTATTAAGAATCATCAAAGCAAAATACTTATAACATTAATAATATTCAGTCGCAATTTACAACATACATAACATGTAACAACAAAACGAAAAGCACTGAATTGAATCTCACTAAAAAGAACGTCAATGCAAATAAAGTAAAAATAAATGGGCATGTATTATTTGCTTTACGCGATTGGAACCAAAGAAATCTTTCATTAGACTATTATTAATTTCGATGCTTGTGTAACTTACTGCAAAGCAATAATATTAATGATGTACATCGATATTGGATATCGTGTACTCATTCGACTTCAACTCCACATGCATCAAGAATACCACGCCAAAGGCCTTTTGGGAAGTTCAGGAACACCAAGATATTGGTTAACTTGGGAAAAGCGGTCTTGAAAGACGTCATGAAACTTTAATGTCAAATATAGAAAGAAATTGCATTATTTTTCCTCAAATGTCATTCATCACGCAAAAAAACGAAGAAATTTTCAAATGCACGCGTATGTATATATGTTGCTATTAAAGTTCACGCTTGAAAATAGTATTTTTTTTCTCTAATAATTGCTTACATCCTTTTCATGTTCATCCAAAGCGTCCGACAGCATCTTTTTGAGCTGTCTCAAATTTTTGACTGCGTCATTCAACTGAACGGTTAACTGCTCCCTGGAGCGTCCTTCACTAGTGGGTGTTCCAAGTCTTTGAATAAGTTTATTTACGAAAGGTGGCAAGGCTTCATAAGTTTGAGCCGCAGCTTTTTGACCTGCTAATGCAAGTCTAAGCCCTGTACCCTGAAGGCGTCTTTGAAACTTGACAATGCCCTGGTCCACCTGTCCTACCACTCTCAGCAAGCCTGAGTTTGTAGAGATCAAAAGTTCTCTGACAAGAACTTCTGCAGATTTAATGAAGTCATTCAAGGCATATCTGATCGCTGTCACGTTGCCCAAGTCAAACTTGAATTGATCTTTTAAATTTGGCATTTGCTCTTTACCAGTAGAAGCTGGAGCTTTCATGTTCACTTTGAAGCTAGTTGAATTCAAAGAGTGGGATGCTCTTCTCTCTGTAAAATGAAGAGTTTATCGTACAATTTCCCATAAAATGTCAATCGAGTAAAATGAAAACGGCATTACTTTGGAGAAAAAGTAAACAAGAATCCACAGTTTTGTGGCAAAAAGTACCTGCTGATAGATTAGCAGAAGTAGTAATTTGTTTCATCCAAGGACGATGCGTGGTTCTGGTTGTAGTTGTAGTGGTAGCAGCAGTGGTGGTCGTTTTGGTTGTTGGAGGAATTGAGAGAGAACGGGCAGTTGGGTAGTAATACGGGTTCCATATTTCTCGGCGTACTGGGATTGGGGCACTCTGAGATGTTCCAGCTAATAGGCTTATTATTATAGTCACGAACAGTATTTTGAAAAATTTCGGTTTAACCTTTAAGGACACTTGTGTGTACAAATATGACCATAAGTAATTTAGTACCATCTTAAATATTCACGTATTCATTTTCAATGTCACTGAAGGTAAAATGTTATACGTGAAGAACATTCACTACTCTCATGATCACTATTACTAAATACTACTAGTTGCTCGGCCTTTTGTTATATTTCATGCCTCACAGTTTTCACATTCTTGAAATATCCAATATTTCTATACCTGCCAACGTTAATATGAACAGTGCAAATGTGCATAATGAGCTTGCTTGTTACACAAGACCGTTTTCTTGCCAAAATATGAATGGATATAAATTCACGTATGTACGCCTTGTCCGGGCGTAATAAAGTCCTGCCAGAGCAATATTTCAAATTGACACACCTATTTAAGCTGTGCAGTACGTTTCCAGATAAAGATCGTTTTTGAGTTTTAATAAATGTTTGGCTTCATGTATGATTCTAATTAAAATTTGATTTTAATTGCAAGTTTGATACGTCCAGAACATATAAGCAAATTTTCAGCCTATTGATTCACTTAAAGTACGCAAACGAGATACTACCGTTAGAGGCATTGGGGCAACTGGATACTTGTCTTTTAGATAAAGCCATCATGCATCATGATCGTGACAGTCTACTGAAACAACTGATTTACAGTTGATGTGTAGGTAGATGATGATAGTTCTATGTTAATTAATTGAAATAAACTGCGCCATGATTCATTTAACAAATATTATTTTAAAATACATAACAATCGACATTTTATTTAATACAAGGATTAGGAAGAATTGCACACAAGTAATTGTATAAGTTACAAACATAACTTTTATATTGCATTGCTTACATACTCAAACATAAAGAAATCACAACAACGTGATATTCACAAAATTTTAACACAGAATAATTTCATTTAAACGTACGTAAATCTGGTACAAAAAGCCTCAAAATGTCTGATTAAGATTATATTATGCTGACATTGTCATAAATCATAACAAACTTTACTAAATTAAACATTCGCAATATGTACGTATTAAAGTTAAGCTACATATATCTACATACCCTTCAAAAATTATTAAAACAGTTACTTAAGTCGGTTCATCATAAAATTGTGTTTTCTTATCCGAGTAAATACCTCACGGAAGTAGAATTTTTATCTGTATGCATTTACTTACTATGTAATAATTTGACATACGATGCTGAGAATCTTGAGGAAAAGTATACTTTTATGAAAGAGGAAATACCTGTTAAAAAGGATTTCACAACAGATAGGTATTGCAGGTGTGCCTCTTGGTTTGTGACAATAATTAACTTAATCGTGTTAAGGAAGGTCGTCCGAATAAACGGAAAGGGAAGAGTTTTAGTTTTTAGAAACTAGATTTTAGCTACGAATAACAAAATATTAAAAAACTATTGAACGCTTTTTTTGACATGCATAAGGTTTCAACAACTGCGACCAAGATTCCTGGATAAAAACTGCCGCTCGTAGTCGATATAAATAACTGCCATAAATTTTTACTCTTTCCGCTTCGTCTGCTTCACTTCACTTGTTCCACTCCAACTTTTAATCTTATCGTATAGTTATTAAATCATGCTATATAATTTATATATATTATATTTAACTTTAAGCAATATTTTTTTCTAATGTCGATAACGTAACCTGTCTGTATATACACGTATTTACAGCAGTATACACACTACACACTATCAAGTTGCCCATCAGCTAAGCTTCGATGTATTGCCTAATGCGAATAGAATCTAACATAAAATACTTAAGTATAAATAATTAGTCTCACACTTCCCAAATTTCATTTACATTCAAAAGTATAAGTAATGTACAGGAAGGAAGTGCTAAAAGTCCAATGAATACAGAGAGTAAACTCTCTTTTAGTCAGTGCTATAAAATGCTATTTGAAGAAGAAAAGAATTTCTGGTGTTAGATGTACCATCTACATCTCTCATCCTTGCTGCTGTAAGATAAACGTGTTCTTACATTTAAATACACGGAAATAATGAAAAATCAAAGATATGGAATTTGAAAGGCTGAATTGAGTATGAAGTTAGTATAGTCGATAATGTCTGCATTTTTATGCTAAAACTTCAGCTCCCAGTAAAAACGGTCGAGAGTCGAGTATGTTTAAAAATCTCAATGAAAATTAAATTCGTTACATATATCACACGAAACAAAATAAAAGTTAAAAATATACCTGACTCATGCCAGTACAGGAAGATTTGCATTTTAAAAACAAAATGATAAAATAAAATAATAATTTATGTAATAAAAACTTAGTCTCATAAATATTGGGGTAATTAAGCGCATCCGTTACATAATTAGTTTTTTACACTGTTGTGATTTTGGCACTTCCAGCAGCTGACGATTTTGAAACCTCGACATTTTCAGAGTTAACTCTGCTACTGGCATTGCTGGAGTTATTGTTCGATGATGAAGACGATGTTAATGGGAGATTATTTTGATCCTTGATGTTGATCTGCTGTTGGTGATTTGGGGTCGGCACACGTTGATGATCTGTAACTGAGTGGCCTGGCGGAGGTGTATAGTTGAATGGTGCAACCATCGCCTTATTTTCTCCATCCCGTCTTACCCAGATTCCCGAAGCATTGCGTATAGAAGCAGTGTTACCAGAACCCATAGAATTATCACCAACAACAGCTCCATCAAGAAAGGGCTGCTTCGGCTGACTTTTTTCTTTTTTCCTCCCAAAAAAGTTACTGAATTTGGAGGACTTTTTCTCAGTTGCCACATTGCTTCCTCCAGACAGCTCATTGTGTCTGTTATTTTCTGGGAATTGTGACTGATTGGAGTCGAGGTGTATTTCTTTACTGTTGCGATGAAAATCCATCTTCTTGAATAAATTAGTCAACTTTCCCATTTTCCCTTGGGACTTTTCACTTCCCGGGATACTTTCTTTACTTTCTCCGTTCTGTGAACGGGGTACAGAGCCTGGCATATACATCCCCGAAAATTCTCCTCCCAGCTTGCTAGACTTTGGAAGTGTGCTGTAGCCTTTCATATTTTGAGCTACGCTTGCATCACCCACTTTTTGCTGACCAAATCCAAATGAAGAGTTGCTAGTTTTAATAACAACGTTGTAAGTTGAGCCAGAAAATGGCTTCGGGTTGCTGTTTGCCGACGAGACTGATGCTGTAGTCCGCACAGGTGGCTTTGGAGCAACTTTGGGGCGACTTGGCGTGCTCTCTTGAGAAGGATTGCTGTGAATTAGGTTCAAACTGGAATTTGAACTGGTTCTACTGCTGGTTCCCACACGACCAGGAGAATTGTCTCTCGAATTGGCTGCGATGCGAAGCTCGCTCGTCCTGGTGGGACGAACGTAGACTCCACCTCCGGCTGATGGAGGTCGCACAGGAGACGCATTTCGTACAGGTTTAGGAGGAATCGGGGGAGCAACTTTCTTTCTCGTTATTGCAGACGGTGGAAGAGAACTGTACAGTGGTTTCCGTCTCCCTCGAATACCTTTCGGGCTATTTCCTGGAGACGATTCAGGCGAATTACTTTGAGAGCTTCTTACGCTTGGTGAGTTTGCATTATGGGGTGGCTTCACTATTTTAGGTCCTCCCACACGAAACGTGGCAAAGCGGGTGTCGTCATCCAGTGGATTTCCGTTGTTATCATTTGAATGTTGCTGCGGCATTAAGGATTTTCCACCTTGGAGTGCAGCAATGGTACGAGTCTTATAGCGCTCAGGATCATCTCTTCGTTTTTGTTTTGGAGACGACCTAGGTGACATTGGAGATTTGCTTATTTTAAATGTACCGTACTTGTTTCCTGCTGATTCCAGGGGATGTACCTCCATAAGTGGTTTTGGCTGAGGACTAGTGTGTGGGGGTTGCTGTAGGATAAATGTTGAGGTTGAACTGATGGGTGGAGTATAAACGGCACCGTCTCTCTTCACCCCAGGCTCAGCACTATCATCAATCTTCTTCTTGGGGCTATCTACAACATCAGGCTTGCTACTGTCGCTTTTCTCTTCCCGATCAACTTTATCAACAAGAAACACAGCATTGTCAATCTGTCTGTCACTCAAAGGAGCTGTCTCAAAGTCTTCAATTTCCTCTGCGTCAGTAAAATCATCACTGACCACGGTATTGCCACCATCGCTAATGACATCTGCAGATTTTCCATTCTCTGCAATAACATTCTCTGGTGGAAATATTGTGTATGTATTGCATCCAATACTGGTATCGATCCCAGGTATTCTTTCTGCAGATGGCGACCCGATGTCTTCAACAGCGGATTGGAATACATCATTGGTGCAACTAGTGGCAGAGGACAATTCATAAATTTCAGATTTTATGCTGGCCACAGATATCATGCTGTTTTCAAGATCCAAATCCAACGGTGGTCTTTGACCACTCAGATTCGAATGAATGCTGCTTGTATTTGCGCCATCATTCAAAGCCTTCCATTTTCGGCTTAGCTTGTCCGAGCAAGAACCCTGCATTTTATGATTCATAGGAGGACTTCCCATGAGAATGCAATCGCTTGACGAGACAAGATTAGAAAATGTTGAAGGTGGGTCGATGTTATCAAGCAGTTCGTTATTAACTGACATGGTCAACAAGCTGGATTGCATGGAAGTGGCAATTAAAGTTCTATTTGAAGCCTTTGGAGGAACTGCTGGAGGAGCTGGCTTAGAACATGAAGACTCATCCAAAGCTCCTCCGCCAACAATTTTGAATGCTGTAGAAATTGACATTGAAGGGATAGGGGAAGAGAATGTCGGTGTTTCGTCATTCCATTCAGATCCCAAGGAGGTTGTGGAGATTTGTGAAGGATCCAAGTTCAAATTGTCTATTTTCAGTTCATGCTTTGAAGAGCATTCCTTTTCGTCACTTGCTGGAGCATGGACGCTGCTTTCACCAACTGAATTCTGTTCTTGTTCAGAGGGTTCCGTCAATTTGGATTCAGCTTGAGTAGTATTTTTTTCGTCTACCTCCTTGATTTCAATGCGGACACTTTCTTTCAGTAATTGACACTCAATTATATTGGAAGCATCAGTAGACTTGCTGCTTTCAGACTCTGACGATAAAGATTTAGTAGTACTTTTGCTTGAGGCATCTTTTTCTCCATGTTTTACAGTTTTAGCACTTTTTGATGATAAACTTCGTTCTTTCTCCTTTGGACGGTTACGCCCTTTCATTATAAGTGCTGCCAAGTCAGGATCATCAAAGTCATGTTGTGATTTGCTTTCTGGAAGTGTTTTCTTCGTTTTTGGCAAATTTGACATGGTTTTACTGATATTCGTTGAAGATCCGGAAATGTTACTACTTGTCACAGACATTTGTTCCATAGATTCACTGTGGGTAATTTTATACTCTGACTTGCTCTTTGGGATTCCAACAGACTTGCCTATGCGAATACATTTTTGAAGTAGCTGAACATCACTGTAAATTGGTTCATCCGAAGGTGCTGACTTGGAATCTGTGGCAGGTACACCTACTTTCTCCCTCTCAAGTTTATCATTTTCTGATACATTAGCGCTACTTTCCGGACGCTTACTTTCAGAAAGCTGACCCCCTACAGTTTTCGGTATTTCTTTTTTCTTATCATCTGGCTTTGGCAGATCATCATTATCCAAGTCCATCATTAGGTCGCTGAGAGAAGTTGCGTTCGACACACCATAAAATGGAGTTCCCTCCATCGCAAAAACTTTTACTTCGTCATCCGGAAAAGCGTTTGTTTTTTTCTTTTCAGGTCCAGCTTGATGTTTTCTCTCAGAATGATCTGGTTTAATAGGAGGAACCGGAGGGGAGGTTTGTTCTTCCCGAGGCTGTGTTGTTCGATCCATCATACCTTGGCTATTTTGGTTATCAATTCGAGAAGCTCCGCAAGGAGCATTTGTACTAAGCTCAGGGCGATGACTCTGATCTGGCTCCATTAATTTTCGCTTACCAAGTATTGGAAGCACTTCTCCATCAATCATGAGAGGACTCAGACTTCTACAACTATTAAGACCACTTTTTTCCTCCATAGAGAAAACTTTAATATCGTCTTCCCCATCTTGTTTTTCCTCTGTATCATCCCTTTTATCTTGAAGAATACTAGTAGGTTGCTCATACACTCGTTGTTGGGGCACTATATCATGTGGAGAGTCAGGTAGTTCTGATTCAGTTGGGCTCACCACCTCACTTGCACGTCGACTAAAATCGCTTAAATCGTCATCATTGTGAGAAGCCATTCCATTACCACCTCCACCTGTACCAACCACTCCAACATCTAAACTGTCAAGACTAGCAACTGAACTACATCTGGAGAACATTAATGGCGTTTCCTCTGCAGAGAAAGTAACACGCCCTGGTGTGAAGGAGCCCTGATGGAGTCCACCCCTCCTTTTAGGATGATGCAATAGCTGTTGACTATGGTCACCGAATGCAGATCCTTGGCAGTCCTCCACAAACGCATCTGCTTTCTTTCCATCGGTTGAAGAAGAACCAGGCAATGGTTGACATTCATTCGCTATTGGTTCTGCTTTGTGTTCTCCAGCATTTAAGCCGCCAGATGAATTAATAGAGCTCAATGAGCTTGTTCTTGAAAATACAGCAGGTGTGTTTTCCACATAATACGACTTTGGGGTTTCATCGATTGGCTGCAGTTTGGATGATTTATTAATTTGGCTTTGGGGAGTTGCTTTCTCGGTTGATGGTCCAGCAGTAGCGGCTGCTGCTGCCTTTTCCATTTCAATTTCATGAACGAGATCCTGACAAGAATTGGAAATGGAAAAGTTATGGGGAGTGCCCTCATAACAATACGTTTTGAGTGTATCCTCTGACTTTGACGTGCTTTCACCATTGCCAGTACTATTCCCTCGATCGTCTTCGTCTTCCTCAGTAAATTGTAATGAGTAATTGAAAGTTGTGTCGCCTCCACTTGCAGAGTCATTATGTGAACCAGTGGCTTCACCTGCACCTCTTAAAGACGACGTTGCAGAGGGTGAATTGTTGGAGGAGTAATCCAAAGGCTTCTGCTCTGGAACAAAATTGCTAATTTGGGTATGCCCAGAGTTTAGACGAGATAATATTTCTGGACAACTGCGGTTGAATTTTGCACCGGGGTAACTAAATCGCATTGGACTGTTGCATTGGCTAACGCTGGAAGTTGTAGGTTGATGAAGCATGGTTGGTGGATTAAAAAACTGCTTTTGAGAGCCACTCTGTTGATAATGTGCGTTATGAGAGAATTGACTTGATTTTGGTTTCCTATGATGGGGATGTGAATGATGTAAATGACCATGATGACCAGTCATTCCTCCGAATTCGGCTGCAGATATAACATGAATGGGGGAAGATTTTGCTGAGGTAAGAGTCAAGTCGAGTGGTTCTGGCTCCATGGAATAATTAATACTTGTTGGCCGGTTCATATAATTTCCAGGATGCGCAAAATTTGGTGGAGGAACATGAAAATGTTGAGGTGGTGCCGTGTTGACTGAATGAGCAGGCTGTGCATGTATTCTTTGGAAAATGCTTGCCGCGGCAGCAGAAGAGTGCTGATGAGCCACTGGTGGTTCCTGTGGAGCCATTGGAGGGTGATGAACAATTTGTTGTTGCTGTTGATATTGGTTATGTTGATGATGCAGATTTCCTCCACCAAATTCAAAGTCAAAATCGCCATCAGATCCAGGCGATTCTTGACTGGGATCAGCGCTATTTCCGCGCTCGTTTCCAGCTCCGGAATTTGGAGAGTAAATATGTGCCGTTAATCTGGAATCGAGTTGAAGCATGTGCTCCTTAGCAAATCTTGAAGAAAGCAGATTTCGAAGAGCTGCACTGGCTCCTTGCGAAATCCGTTCATGCTTAGAGTATATAAGATTTTTTAGCATTGGTACGGCATTTAAGTCTAATAATTTCCTTTGATCCTCTTCGCAACCTACGCCACCAGACAAATTCCATAGAGTTCCGCAGGCATTAGACACCACAATCAAGCTGCATGACTTTAAATGTTCCAATAATATTTCGTAACAGTGGTGGTCTCGCAATACTTTACGAAGTTCTGACGACGTGCTTATTTGCGATGAAACATTTCGTAAAATTCCTCCAGCGTTTTCAATTATGGTCATTGGTGTTTTCAGAGATTTTAATAAGGGATTGTTAGGGCGTAGTAATGAGATCATAAACGGTAATGACTCTGAGGATGCTGTGCATATAGCAGACTGAAAAAGATAAATTCAAGATATGCAAATTAATGTTACAACGGCCCTAATAACTCTATATATTTAAACAATAAACCCACCTTGTTTGACACTGAATGAGCTGATAAATTCCACAATGCGCTGAGTGTTGCCTTTAAAGTAGACTCTTTAGTTGACTTAATGGCTGCTAATGTTAGCTTTGGAACAGCGTTGGAGTCTCTGAGGGATGCTCGAGCAGTGCTATCTGCATGCCAAGAAAGGTTACGGAGAACGCTAGCAGTGACTTGGCAAACATCTTCATTATCGCATTCAAGTTGTGCTACCAACGCTTCCATAAATTCTCGCATTCCACATAAAAGTGCCTTGTTTGTACCATCTCCAAAGGTTAAGTTTGTCAACGTCATGCCAGAATATCGGCGTAGGAGAAGACATTCGTCTTTCATTTCCGGGGCTGAAGTGCCATGTAGTAAATGATCACACTGCAAATAAAAGCATATTTTTACTACACCACATCGACGAAGTTTTTTTTTTCAATGCTTTTCATATTCAAATATTTCACTATTGCTCACCACAATCAAATCTGCCAAAGCATGTATCGCTCCAAGTAAGCACATAATGTTACGATGTTCTTCGTCAAAGGAAAGTTTCATCAGTGTGGTCATGTTCGCAGTAGGATGCTGCTGCACCTGCTGCGATTTGTCCTGAACGCCAGAGGAATCATCAGTGCTTCCTATGTTAGTTGCAGACCTGATTTTTTCAGATGAAGTTCCAGGTGCTCCTGATGTTGTAGCGCTTTGACTATTAGCAGTGTCTTTTCTTAACGCTTGAAGAGCCAATCTGACTGCTTCACTAAAAGCTCGTATCCCTTCCAGCAGCTTAAGTACTCTCAGTTCTTTTCTCTTTAATTTCTCGTCTGGGTTAAACTGTACAATATTTTTCAAAGCTCTGGCTGCTCTAGTCTTAATTATTTCCGGGGGTCGCATTCCTGGCGGAGGTGACGATGGTGGATGCAAAATCTCGATCAGAAGAGGAATGCATCCCGCTCTTCTTAAGGCAATACAACTCTCTGGCGAATTTGTCAAATTCAGCAAGAGCATTCGATTTTGATCGAGATTTAAGGTGCTGCTGCTACCTGGAGCACTGGACACTTCCGGTTGTTGATCCATTCCGAGAGTTAGCATGGAAAGTAAATTACACACTGTTTCATGATTTTTGTCTCTATCCCTTTCTTGCAGCCTTTCACGGTGGTGATGATGATGTTGCTGGGATTGATGATGATGATGGGATGATGGCTGACAGTGTGATTGATTCCCTAATCTGTCATTACCTATTTTCAAAAAGCAAACATTGTTAATGTATAATACTACCACTGTATTACCATCTTCATAATATCACAAAAATTTAGCATAAAATTTGCATACCTTCATTATTTTTAGCAGAATTGCCACTATTGTGACGCCAATGATGCTGTCTGTCATTTCCATTATTTGACATTGTTTAATTAACTTGTCACAAAAAACCTATTATGATGAAAACTGAAAGCGCAAGATTTACGAAGTATTCAATGCGTAGAGCCCTCCATTCGTTATAGGTTTGTTGAAAACCTATGTAACAGCATCTTATCTGGAACTATATTTGTTGGGAGACTATCTCTTCAAAATAGCACTTTGACTCTAAAACATATCCCGATAGTTGCCTGCATATATTTTTATTATCTACTTAATTT
>JAQFYG010002871.1:0-13639 GCA_034694325.1 Entomobrya corticalis
CAAAACGTGCTCTAGTATGTAGACAACTATTGGTATTATATAATCTTTTTCTAAAACAACTTGTTTTTTACTTTATTTTTTAATCACTACTACTTGTACCTTATATGACAATGGCAGTGATAAGAGTTAAACACTACGGTTTTCTCTTCCACTGAAGAAATTATAATTACAGACGTACTAAAAGTTATGCATATATGAAGAATTTGTGTAGCAATATAAAAGTTCATACAGTTTATAGTTTGGCTGGAAAATATCTGCTTAAACACGTGAAAGAATGGCATCATTGACAAGACTGTTAACCCGGTGCTATTCCCAAGGGGCCCGACAGACGTTAGCAGTCAGGGATAGAATACATGATAAGAGAAAAGCGGCTTTACTAGGTGGTGGGGAACGAAGAATCGAAGCGCAACATAAAAAAGTTTGTTTTATTGCACTTTCCAATACAATTGTAACCTGTACTTCTTGTCATTTGCATGACAAACTATCATTAAAAAGATGCTATAATATAATGATGATTGCCTTTTGCAGGGAAAGTTAACAGCAAGAGAAAGAGTCCAAGTTCTCTGCGACAATGGTACATTCACAGAGTTTGATCAGTTCATGGAGCACACCTGCACCGACTTCGACATGGGAAATCAGAAGGTATATATGTATTTTGCATACAATACAATGCTTGTGGCAATAATTTGCAATATGCAGATTTGCACGAACTATAAACTGCTTATTCATTTCACTTTCCCAGTTTCCCGGTGATTCCGTTGTAACTGGCAAAGGATACGTCAACGGGAAACTTGTGTATATTTTCAGTCAAGATTTTACCGTTTTCGGTGGAAGCCTTTCCAGCGTACACGCGAAGAAAATTTGCAAGGTTTGTGCATATTGTCACTGGTGAAATTGATTATCGTGCCACTTTGATTGTTTTAATCACTTTCACTTGCACAAAAACACTCAGGTAATGGACCAAGCCTTATTGGTTGGAGCTCCTGTAATAGGTTTGAATGATTCTGGGGGCGCTCGTATTCAGGAAGGGGTTGAGTCACTAGCCGGCTACGCTGACATTTTTCAAAAAAACGTACTGGCTTCAGGTGTTGTTCCGCAAGTATGTATTCTTTTACTACTTTTTAAGTACCTTGCTTCTCCTCACATTTAATCTATGCAGCTATGTATTATTGTACAGGATGCATTGAATGCAAAATCAGTCGCTTCTTGACTTTTCTTACACTAGATTTCACTGATTATGGGGCCTTGTGCAGGTGGGGCTGTGTATTCTCCAGCCCTTACCGACTTCACATTTATGGTGAAAAATTCTTCATATTTGTTCATCACTGGACCGGATGTAGTGAAGGCTGTGACGAACGAGGATGTAACTCAGGAACAACTTGGTGGTGCCAAAACTCACACAACTCTCTCTGGAGTGGCACACAAAGCCTTTGAAAACGACATTGATGCCCTTTTAAACCTTAGAGACTTGATGTCATACCTACCCAGTTCAAATAGAGAGAAAGCTCCAATCATTGACTGTATGGATTCCTGTGACAGGGCTGTTCCAGTTTTAGATGGCATTGTTCCATTAGAATCAACTGCTGCTTATGACATGTCTGATGTAATACTCGGCGTCGTTGACAATAGGGAGTTTTTTGAAATAATGCCTAATTATGCCAAAAACATTAAAGTTGGGTTTGGGAGGCTAAATGGTCAAACAATTGGAATTGTTGGAAATCAGCCAAAAGTAGCTGCAGGTACATTTTAAGTGATCAACTAGATATGTCATAAAAACATTAAATAATATATACTAACTAAAATTGAACGCTGCTTTAGGATGCTTGGACATAAACGCATCCGTGAAAGGTGCTCGTTTCGTCAGATTCTGTGATGCTTTTAACATTCCCATTGTAACATTTGTGGACGTTCCTGGATTTCTCCCAGGAACTGCTCAAGAATACGGGGGAATAATTAGACATGGTGCAAAATTACTGTACGCTTTTGCTGAGGCGACTGTTCCAAAGATTACTGTTATTACTAGAAAGGTTATTGAATACCAAGTTTTACTCTAATGGAATGTTTTTACAAGCGTACAATCATAATCATCCTTATGATATGTATTTCTGCATTAGGCATATGGCGGTGCTTACGATGTAATGTCATCAAAACACCTTCGTGGCGATATTAACTATGCTTGGCCAACTGCTGAAGTTGCAGTAATGGGCGCCAAGGGAGCTGTATCAATCCTTTATCGTGGGAGTAAGGACGTTAAGAAATATGAAGATGAGTATATTGATAAGTTTGGAAACCCATTCCCAGCAGCGGTAAGAGGTTTTGTTGATGATATTATTGAACCCCGAGATACAAGGAGACGACTTTGCCGGGATCTGGCTGCACTTTCTACAAAGAAACTTTCTAATCCCTGGAAGAAGCACGGAAATATTCCCTTATAGATGTTGGATTGATGAGCAATAAGCAAAAGTATAAACATGAGTGAAAACTTTTGTAACAGCCATTCAAAGCAAATTACTTTCGTCATACCGTTTTTAACAAAAGTTCGAAATAGTTTTCTATTTTTGTGTCCTTCAAAAGGGTTCATGTTGTTTTACAACTATTTTATATGCCGTAATAAAAGTACTCAAGGAATGATGTTGATGCTCCGTTCGCCATTTATTCGGATACACCTACAGCTTATGGCTGGGTGTACATCGTTTATGGGTTTCTTGATTAAAAAAGAAACTAAATTACAAAGTACCTCAATATTTCTACCTTACAATTTATAAAACAATTCTATCGTATTATTCTAACATTTCTGTCTTTAAAGGCTAGTCTTAAGTAATAAAAATTGTCTTTCCATTTAATCAAAAAATATCCTAGCTGGTTGACTTTGATAAATGTTACACACATAGTAGCTCTACGTGTTTGGTTATGACCTTATATTCAGTTTAAACTGCCAGTAAGACTTTGTTTGTCGATAAAAATTTGGGCATAATGCACCTATACAATGATTTTATAACTGTACTTTACTAAATTTATCTTCAAACAGCTGCATTGCATTGTATCATTTTGATTTCCAACTCAAATTATTTTCCGATATATCACCTGCTCATTGTTAATTCCATTTTTATAGCATCAACTAACTCATGGACATACATTGGATTACGAAGTAGCCAATTCAGTGGGAATAAATGTAACTACATACAATAAAATACTTTCACATGCCAAATCGACAAACAAAGCATTAATGTTTTTTGTTGTAATTCATGGAATACTTTTGCATGCTTTCTATTCTCGACAACTCTTTTTGCGACTTTCTCTAAGGAATTTCTCCAATCTCTAACTGCAAACTAAGAAATTGTTGCATTTACAATCTCAGAGCAGCGCATGAGACTAGTCTAACTAATCGATTATCATCAGTCAGACAGTCTTAATATTGATTCGTGTTTCATGTAATGCACCGCTTTTGATAATTGCCAATTCCACTTGAGAGAAAACGAAATGCTGCGTTGCGTTGAGAGACGCAGGGTAGTCTCATTCAGCTAGCTACACTCAATTGGAATGAAAAATTGTCTGAATGGAAACTTTGGTTCAAGCAAAGTAGAATGGGACACATAACTTTCTCCGTTGATGATTATCTGTGGTGACAGGAACAACCAACCTGGGATTTGTCTTTTAAGACGGAATGTTTATTGTCGTGCAAAATCAATGTCTCACGAACAACAGCAAGTGGCTGTACGTGGCTGAAGCTGTACACAAAGCAGTTTTGTTGTCAGCTTTTCTCCTTCCTTCATGGCCAAGGTTCCTCTTTGTTTATACCGGAGACAAGCAACACAATCGTATAACGGCAGCCAACATGCCGTCACAAAAGAACGTACATGTACAACGGTACTACCAGTCGTATCGAATTATGATGACATTGAAAAAAGTTTCCTTTCCTTCGTTAACGTCTTTTAGACGAAATATTATACGAGTGTAAGTGAAATATGCTGTGAGTAAAATTTCAGATTCGCCAACAACTCTCGTACATATTAAATATATCTCATACATCCAGGTCGCTGGCAATACTTTATTCAGGTAGCTTTATAGGAATATATAGTTTGTTTAAGATTTGGGTTCATATACATAAATACATTTATCCGTTCCAAATTAATTAGCTATAGTAAATATAGACCGACTACACTATTTTTGCTAGTTTGTCGCACTTAAAACTTCCTCCTTAAAACTTAGCTAGGTTTTTTATTTCCTCCTCGGCGAAAGTTACACTCAAAAGTTGATAATGGGTTTTGGGTTGATTATATACAGTTTACACAATAAAGCGCATGCATTAAAGAATACTGGCTAATTTCGTTTGGCTTATCTCGTCACCAAAATTTCAAGCATTCAAAAGTTACCCGCAGTTTTTCAGATATCTTAATATATCTTAAAGTACTTTTTTCATATTGTTTCAAAAAAGATAGAATAAGCAAGATTGATTTGTATTGCAAGAAGTCATTTTCTTTACACTGAATTGAGATTGTACATGATCTCAACTTAACTATCTAGCTATGCTTAATTATTTTAGTACTTAATAATTAAATATCAATTTATTAATACATTGATAAGATAATACATTGTAATTTGTAGGACACCTTTGTTCTGTTTTATTACTTTTATTTGGTTGAATTCAGTTACTTACCACACATAATTTCTGGATTTACACACACCGGTTTACATTTATTTTTCAACAAAATTAAGTCGTTCATTCCAAACTATTAAGCAAAACACCTTGACCAGAAATTCACATCTCACATCTTCAATCGAATCACCTATTTATCTAGCCATTTATTTTAAAATCTGTATTTATTTGTGTTATATTTTCTATCTACAATAACTTAAGTAAAATATAGTTCAAACTTTCACTATAATATCTCATCAAATGTAGGATATGACTACGTTAAGTATAACGTAAACTTAATGCAAATTAAAATTACTAGCTACAAAAATAGTAAATGTATTAAGATGAGACTCTTCACAAGATATAATCTTCATTTGAGTTTACCCCTAGTCAAAAGTTACATCAATACTGTATATTGTACACTATTATTGACTTTCTAAAGAATTTTGCAATCCATAGAGAATGGAATACTATGCAATCGGGGAATCGGATATCCGGAAGAACCGGATCTTTGCACGCTCTAAAAGTCTGCAAACAACTCGAACTGTGCCTTTGTCACCGCATTCACACGAAATGATTTCTCCTCAGGGTAGTCATCAAAATTCCTGGTATCCCCATCAAATGAAACCTTAGGAATGATAGGAGGCTGGAAAAATTGGAAGTTTTGCCATTATTATCGCGAACAATTATGAATAATCTCCGAGAAAAGGCATAATTACCTACGTACTTAAAAGATCAAAGCAATCTTTCAATGAAATTGGTATTAAGGTTGTGACTATTTATAAACACAGTATTTTTTCTCATTATAGAAAACATTTAAAGCTGGTATTTATATAACTCACATTCAGTCTTCTGTTTTTCACATCTTCCCAATCATACTCTCGAAACCATCTGTGACGTTTCACGTCTTCCGGACCATTCTGAAAGATACGGGAAGGGGGAAGGAATATAGTAATTAAATGGCCCTCTAAAATGAAGCAATGCCGATACGTGATCTTCTCTCTACAAAGATTTTCTTAAACTCACCTTCATGCATCCAATTCGCTTTGTTCGATCATTGGTTAGCAATTTTTTGACAAGGTCCTTCGCTACTGGGTCAAAATTCTTTGGCCAATCAATCTTCCCGGATAAAATCTTTTCATAAGTGCTGAAATTGTTGTCGTCAGAGAAAGGTGGATAGCCACAAAGCATTTCATATACTAGTACACCTGAAGTAAACAAGTGAAAAAAACATGTTTTTTCCAGATTTAGTCTTAGTCTTTCAAATAATTTCGTCTAATTTTATTTGCCCTGGCAGATGATAATCCGTATTTGGAGCTTAGTATGAATGATATCAGCACGAAATTACGGCATGACTCGCATGACTTTGTGTGACTGACAGATAAAGCTCTCGCATTCCGCGAGCTAGCTTGCTTCTTCTTGCTTATTATGGCAATACATGAGAAAAACCTTTAAGGCAATATTTACCTCTGAATGATCATAGTAGAATCAAAATCAAAGTTTTACCACAGCTTTTAAAATCGACTTTGTGTAATATATTATCATTATCATCAAAATGTGAAGTCAAGTGTACACAGAGAAAATCTCATTATTTTCCGTAGTGGCAAACATCGTCACAAACAAAGTCTGTGTGGTTTCCTCTTACTCTGATATACTTCATAACAGCTATATATATATTTTTTCCAACTTCTATTCCTAAACAAATATGATTCTTCAGCTTCGCAACAGCGAAGAGAACCACGATCGAGGCTAAACCTCCTCACAAGCAACACAAAAGAAGATGAAAGAAGTTCTAACAGATTGGCATTTGATGAGCACTGTCAATAGTGCAGCAAGAGTTTTAACAAAAACCATTCGAGCTTTGGGTTTTTGTCAGATTCTCGTTTTCTGTTTGTTAGACCAATGCAATGACCAAAGAAAGCCCACATTAATCTGACGATGAATTGAAGCATTGTGTTTTGCATTATTGTACAAAAGCTTTGTCTTCAATAACAACAGCATACAACATTGCATATAACGACGATTAATGGTATGCAAACAATGATACATTTTCTGAATTGATCAAGGGCTCATAAAAGGCAGTTATACGGAAATCGAAATTAATGTAATTGCAAGCAAGCTATTTGTTTGAACTTTTCAATATGATGCGCGCGCGTTCTTAGGACAAAGAAACGTCTTATTTTATGTTGAAATATTTATCATTGAAAGAGAATAGTTTGCTTATTTGATTAGAATTCTACGTAGTTTTGCTCGCTCAAAGTCATGCATTCATTTGCGGAAATTAAAATTTGAATGGCTAAACAATATAATTGAGTTACACATTTATATATACTATGTATTCCCATTTTACCTAATGCCCACCAATCCACGGCCCTGTTGTGTCCTTTGGACTGAATTATCTCCGGGGCTAAGTACTCCGGTGTGCCACAAAGAGTCCAAGTTCTGCAAAAATCAAAATATTAAATGTGAAATTGGAATCTTCATCGTACTAAGTGCTTATTTATCAAGATATCCATTAAAATAATGCTACACACATTAGACATTAAGCTCATTTTAGCATCTTTATAGACCTCAAAGTTCATATCCAAATTTAATAAGTATAAATGTTCGCCTGGACGTATTTAACTTATCATAAAATTAAAATAGACTGCAACGAATGCAGTATGCTATAAAGTTATGTTCAAATATATCCAATACCTGTCCGAAAGTCGTTTAGCAAATCCAAAGTCTGTTATCTTCAAATGACCTTCTTTGTCCAAAAGCAAATTTTCTGGCTTCAGATCTCTGTACACAATATTTCGGGCATGAAGATATTCCAGTGCACAAATTATCTCAGCAGCGTAGAAGGAGCCTAGAAGATTTATAATAAAGTATTTTTATTCACACATAAAGCTGGTTAGAATGAGCCATATGTGGAAAAAGAAATTGTGTAATGTCGCTGCATAAAAAACTATGTGACAAGAGGGCATATAAGAGGACAATAAAATACATGTTTCCAGCTGAGTTTCCATATTTAATACTTTCAGATATTTTAGAGGTGGTGGTGCTAATAATCACGAAAGTGACTAAGTGACAGTGGATTATCGAAATACTTTACTTTTATTTGAGCACATACAAGTTTTATCAACTCATATGCATTGCTAATGCCGTGTGAGAGGTGTAGATAGTCATGTCTTTCTTTCGTGTCATTGAATTTGTTAATAATCGAAGGAAACATCGAGTTTAGAGCCAGTTTGCTTCATAAGTGTAAACATATAATATGTATCAGTAAAGAAATCTATTGTACTAAATATGTTTTGCACTAACTTGGCAATAACAATGAAATTCATGTATAATTTGTTGAGAATGCTAGTGATAGGTTTATCATAGAGTAAAAGTTACAAGTAGATTGAGAAATTACATAACACGCTAAAGATTATAAGAGTCAATGGCAAAAAAGAGTTTGGCTTTACTTGTTGAGGAGGAGAAATGGCCGGCATTTCTTAGATAAGAGAACAGTTCGCCCCCGCACACGTAGTCGAACAACATGTAAATATTGTATTCGTCCTTGTGATGCCATTTTCTGTGAAAAGAAACAATAAAAAACATAAACAAATTTCTTCTGCTGGTAATTTAAGTTAAAATCATTGTGCGTCGGATACTCTCGATTCGAACACTGTATTTGGGAGTGTACTACTATGAGCATAGCATGACCTTTCATTGTGTGCTTAGTAAAATTAAACTGTCAGCATCCTAACAAACTAGAGCTTTCCAATGATAAACGACTTACAGATTTACGATGAACGGGTGTTTCACTTGCTGCAAAATGTTCTTTTCATTTTTCACATGGTCAACTTGCTTCAAACGAATCACGTCGCACAACTGAAGGATCTTTAAAGCTCCGTACTCTCTGCTTTCTTTGTCGTAGGCTAGCACAACTCGACCAAAGGTTCCAGTTCCTAAAAATACAAGAAAACATGTTAACTATTTGCAATATCAAATAAATATCATGCTTATTTTAAGCATAAATCGATATATACCGGAGTTTTAAATGATTTGCATATAATAATAGTCGTATATACATTCGTGTAGTCGTAATGTAATCGTAAAGCATCAGCATCATATCAAACATGCGAGATGATCCGTCATTATGGGGCAATGTGAAACGCTGAAACTATCATATGCTTCCAGCAGCGACAAAACGTAAGAGAAGCAAACGGGACGTGAGGCAACAGTCTCATGTTTGGTCAAATGATATTACAAATTGGAGATATAAATCGTTTATAATCAGTTAAACTTCACGATGTCGATTAAGGGCTAAAATTACTAAAGAAAATTGGCATTGTTAAATGTTGACCAAGTCTATCTATATTCAAAGCCATCTTAATTTGGACAAAGGAAATGAAAACAATTAAACTTAATTTGACAACAATAATCATATTATTTTCTATCCGATTATTTACAAAAATATATTTTGAAGCAGTTATTTGAAGACTGCGTCATTTAAATTTTGATAATAAATATGAATGCTCATAACTGGCTCTGTTCCAACTTTACAGAAAGTATTTTTAATGTTTCCTTTTCAAACAAACAGTTCTTTGATATTGAAGTTTAATTTAATGTATTTTTACTGTTACGCAATAATCCCAACAATTCGAATAAGCAATTATTAATAGTACAAATATTAGCTCACGCCATTTATTCTAGTCCGAAAATGCTTGGCTAAGATTCACAATGACACTTTAACCAATGAGATGTGAAGTAGTTTATCATCATAAAGCTTAACCTTGCTTCCTCCGTCCTCCCTATTGTATAAATTGCTTGGTTGGTGATGTTCTGGTAGTGCGGTGAATGTGCGTCATATCATAATTGATTTCAGACAAATGCAAGCTTAACGTTTTCAGCTTTCAAGACGCTAAAAGGTTTTTCCCGTGACAAATAGAAACGAAATCTAAGTATTTTCTTTCCGCTTGGCCAAATGTATATAGATAGGACTCGATAAGGAGAAGAACAGAATCTTGGAATATTGCCTTTTCTTCCGATTCCAAATCTTTTTCCGTCCTATATGGGGGCGTCTTGAGCCTCCCTTTCTGTTCATTAATACAGGAACCAACTGCACTCATTTTAGATAATTTCGAGCTTAATTAGCCCAATACTTAATTAAAATAGGTAGGAGGGTACCTAAATATATCTTTCCGTTTTGCTTATCTGCATTTGTCATGTTAAAATATAAAGAAATTGCCCCTCCATACAATGTCCTGAAAACTGAGAAACTATATTTAGGATCTGCTAAAGTAAAAAGCTGAGGTTTCATTTTCATAATTTTCCATTAGAGATGAGCACTAGAACACTCAACGATCATAATGTACAAAACACCTACGTAATTTATGATAACCTTGAAATTTGATAGTACTTCAGGAAGCAAAAACTTGTTGCGATTTCCATTGTATCCTATAACAAACGAAACCATATTTCCCGTAAAATTTGTTCTTCATGACTTGAAACTATATTTTTATCGTAACCTCATCGTTGCTGTTTGGTTTTACATTATTAGTTTTTTTGAATAATTACCACATATGCTTTTTAAATTAACAAGTGTGCTTACAAATCGCTTTATATTTATGGCGCTTCTGATAAGCTTCATTTCAATACTTTATCTACCTACAAAATACAATAAATGTGATATTGTGTATTACACGCATTTTAATCAGTAAAGAAATTTACACGATAATCTGCTTTAATTTTAGATTTCGTATCTAATTTTAATATTTGTAAACATCAGGGAGGATCGTTTCAACATTAGTTTTTGGTAAATAAATATATTTTTAAAACCAACGTTGGAAATAGATCGGTCCTAAATTTCTAGTTATACATAGATGACTTTCACTATACAATGGTGAAAGTCATCTGCCTGCAGAAATACAATACTCTACCCCTTCTACTTTGCCGATGGGAAATTACCCCTCACAATAGATTTTATTACTATCAGTCTTGTCCACAATTGATAAGAATGTAACTTAGCTAATCGTGAATTTTGTATAAGAAACGTCGATCGCGTGTGTATCCATATCACACGTAGTCAATATGATGGCACCACAATATTTATTTCATTTTATTAGCCATAGTAGTGCTGTGCCCGATTGCCATATTTGAACGATACGAGACACATAAATAATTATCTATTCTATCATGTAATGCATAGTATTATTCTGTCATTTCTCTCTGTTGAGTAAAACAAGCTCGTAAAGTAATCAAAAAGAAAGTAATAGAATAGCAATAAATGGGAGATATTTTCTAGGATTGTGACGTGCATATACATGAGTAATATTTTGATGAAAGTCTATCGCATTGACAGCTCACGTTACAAGCCGTATGCGCGTCCAGCCGGTCTAACAATAATATATAACCTACACATATTAAGTTGGATGCTATAAAGAACAATAATGTAAAAATATTATGACTTTCCATATTTATTATTAACTTAATTTTTAGTTATAGCATTTCTTTTATTTCTTGATATAGAGATGAAAGGCAATAATTATAAAAAAGTTTATCCAGTGAGCCTTTTGTTAGATGCACGTTTCCTTAATGGTCACCTAATTTATCTATATCATATCGATTTTCAAGATTGTCATGATGCCAGGTTATTCCAACCTGCAAAGTAAAAATGTATCGTTGCTACCAACAGCCTGGAAAAAATCAGTATTGAATCAGCATACCGATTCAGTTGAGTGTATCGATGACATGCAGACAAATCGGTTCATCTTGTCTCATGGTTTTGTTAAATGAAGCATTGATTTTCTACCTTTTGGCTTTGTCTATTATTGGTGCACTCCGTGTCGGTAAGACTGGATGAAGTTTCAGCTTCGATTTCATGCAAATCAAAAAGTATCAATGCATACAATCAAATTGACTGCATTATTTTTTGTTTCCTTTTCTTATATAATCGAAATATATATATATAGCTTCTTAGAAAACTTATGGGCATAGTTATTAATAGTTGGTGGTGGAATTTTCCCTGTCTTAAACCATTAGTTTGACCTGCATGAAATATTTTTCGGTAGGAAAATATTTGGACATGACAAATAATGAATGCATAAAAGAAGCAACGCTTTTAAATTAAATATTTGAATTATTAAATAAAAACTTTCCACTAATGAACATACATCTATCTTGACATGATTTGAACTTTGGACTACATTATGGTTTCATGCTTCGGTATTTAAATACAAATCCTCTTTTTCATATATATGATACGATGATACGATACATAAAATAATTTTTAATTTATGCTTGAGATTTTCTGCAATTTAAACTAACAATTAGTATTTAATGAATGTTATTACCAACACGCCATTTAATTAAAACAATTAAGCTACCATATATATGCGTTGTCGTGTTGTCGATTATAAACATATCAAGAAACCAGTGCGAAATGATATGTGAAAACTCCTTGCAAGAAACTGAAAGATTTCAAAATCAGCGAGATCTCTGCACGTCCTTTCTTATTCTGATCGATTCGATATATTTGTCATTTCATCAATTTCAAGGTTCATTTGACAAATGTGCTAATACCAAATTTGGATATACGGCTCTTCTTCTTATTTTGGAAACGCTTCATGAATTATTAACATGCGATGTATTTTAGTATTCAATATGTTATGTGCTAAACTTGACAATTCATTTAAACATTATCTTATCACAGTTTGTATAGTATTTCCCAGTGTATTCAAACATCAATCATCTCAACAGCTACCGGGAATTTTCCAAACACCAAACATTTAACTTATGGAGAAGCATCATATATCATTCAATTTGTTAACCAAGCCTAGTGCATCATATCAACATGTCTGTTCAGACAACAACAGAATCTAGTTGGGTGATAATGATAATTTTAAAATTCTACAGAATCTGCAGGTTGATATAAAATAATATTTGAAACTATCTTTGTCTCTACTAATATTCGTTTTTCCAAACTAACTGACAGAATATTGCGTCCAATGATTTATTATTGACAATAGAGTAAAATACCTGTGGGTGATCAGATCTCAATTCACAAAGTTCATAAGGTAAATTAATACTTATCCAGTAATTTATGATAAAAACACTTAGGAAATTTTATGAAGCTATGTAGCATGTAGCGTATTAGGTAAAAATCCATTATGATTATCTTCTATGAATACGAAACTTCAAAATAGTGAATGTCACAAGTAAGGAAGAAGCGGTTTAAGACAGGCAGAACGAACTGCAACGTGAGTAGCAATTAAAATGCTACATGATGGTCCTTGCATTTTTCTTGTCCTTATAAATGAAAATACATATAATTTTAAATATGCTGATCACGAACCTAATATCAATTGTAATTGTTTGACTGACTCTTAGAAAATGAAAATATGAAAATCAACAAGTACGGAAAATGACATTTAGTCAAATCCGAGTAGAAACTCATTTACGAAAGCAATAAATTTTGTGTATCTGCACCTGAGCAACTGCTGAAGGCTTGTGAACTTGTGACATCACGAAATAATGCAGGGATGCAACTATACAATAATACAATACATAAACTTAAACAAGTAATGGCTTTGTCCCGTATACTTCGAGATGCATTAGTGCATGTCTATGTAGCATTTTTGCAACTGTGAGCCTTGAGATGTCATCATTACAAGTCTGACATATTACCTGTGTAATTTAGCTGTTTGCTAGTAGGAATGACTTGGGGTGCCATAATGTACTTTAGCTATTAATCTGCCGAGATATAGCACAGCTCTTTGTTGGATACGTCATCAATCTTTGAAACACTTTGAGTTTTTATAATTATGGCAGTACTTTTTCATCTGATGATCAGTAAATATTTGCCAAGTATGACATACGCTCATTCTTTTTAGACTATAGTTGATGGTTTGGCAGTAGGTGTAAATTCAATTAATTATTAAGAAAAGAAGCTCCCGCTGCTTGAAGATATTGTTGTGTCCATCAATATGACATTAATTACTTTTGGTCACGGGCAGACTTTATGGCATTTCC
>JAQFYG010002872.1:0-13637 GCA_034694325.1 Entomobrya corticalis
AACCTTAAATATATCTCCAACATATATCATTCAACTCCCCGGCGAAGCCGGGTTTTCACATTATATCTGGCACTTATGTACCTCGGTATTTACCGATTTATTATCATACCGAATATAGGATGTCCAGAATGCATTCTCGAATCTTTTTGTCTCCAACTCTATTCTTTGACTCATGGAGATCTACAACTTCTATTGGAAGATTTGCGCTTTCTTCGGTAGTCATTTTCTCAGGCCCAGCAATAGGATACAAGATGTGCCCGAGGTATAATTCCACGTTTTTCATAATCATTTCACGCCCCTCTGTAAAAACAATTCAATTTTCAAACATGTTTTACACGCTAGGAACTGAACTAAACTGAAGTAAAAAGCATACGCAATACGTTTTCAATACCTTCTAACAGTGCCAAATTCCTTATAAACGGCCACACAGCATTTCTAGGAGCCTCACAGCTGTCTGATTTCCCGATCAAATCCACAAGAATGACATTCATGAAGTAGCCATTATTTCCATTAATTAGAAATCTATGAAAAACGAAGAAGTGCCAATTGTTTAATGATTTAATTATAGAACACCGATTTGATCATTGAAGTATTCCAAATTATGCATTTCGTGTGTGTTTTAACTAACCGTAAGAACTCCTTGATAGAAGTTAAGTTCATGAATAAAAGTAAAAGCAATCCTCCCATTTCATTAGAATCTTGGATGCATTTGCAGCATTTGTCAAATTGGTCCTCAATAAGCGGAATGCACTTTACAACAGGGTCAAGCTGCTCGCAAAACTTGTCGACTCGCGTCAAATTTACAAGCAAGGAGATCGTATCCAGACACAACAGAGAATTCTTGCACATTGTTTCCACAATGTTAAGCGGACCAATTTTTGGCCAATTTATTAGGACCCTGGAAAATATAACTGCATTAACCTGCTCTATAATGACAGGGAACGTCAGAATATGTACCAGGAAGCGGCGAATCTTTCGAGCTGCCCACTCTGCTTTTTTATCATCTTTGTGCGATAAAGCATACCACGTTGAAGTAAACACTCGTAATATTTGTGTCAGAAAATCATACGCGATTTTCTTGTCCGTAATCGCAACTTGTAAGTCCTTACTGTGCACGTGCTCTGAAATATAAACAATGTGTACACGTGTTAAAATATACAATATACGAATGTAACTGCTTGAAAGAGTGAAATAGTAAAACAGCTAATTGATAATGTGGAAACTTACCGCATAGAACAATGAACTCGTGCAACGATATTAGTGGATCCTCAAACTTCAAATAAGTCAAAAACTCAATAATTTCTCCCACGTTCTGATTCCTGCCAACATCCGACTGGATCTCTGTTTCCAAAATTTGAGCCAACTTTGCCAAATCCGCATGTTTCTCGCCGTTGGGATTCTTAAGTTCTGGATACTCCAAGTCAAAGTCCATGTCATTGAAATCAAATTTCCCCTCGTCAGCCGACTGGAATGTAGACCTGTAGGTCTCACATGATGGGCACTTACAGACGGTAATCGTCACCTGGTCCGCCATCTTAAAACTTTTCACTTATCCCATGAACAAATAAGCCACCTGAAAATAATGACATCAAACAAGTAAAATAGTTTAGAGCTAGCACGGTGTATCTTAGAATTATTATCATCATCATCATATCATCACGGTCTACATTTTATATCATGGAGCTAGGGAGGGTGTAGGGGCAGACATGCAGTTTAAGACGACAATTATAGCAAAGGTGGACCTTATAAACTATCGTCTTAAACTAAATCCTGACTATAACTGACAATATGGAATTTCAACCTACTTCAACCCTTAGTCAGTATGCAGTTTGAGGAAACATTTTCAAAAACTATTTTACTTATAGGAAGTATACTGAAATGAAACTGTAATTGTTAATTTGCTAAATTAGTGAACCAATTAATAACGAATAACCTACAACCTAATAACTTGCAACAACTGACAACATGTTGTTTGAATGCTAAAAAGTTATAGTCAGCATATAGTTTAAGGCGACAAATAAAGCAAATTAGTAAGGTATCCTATCCTATCCCACAATAAAATATTAAGTTAAAGATTTTCAACTTTTGCAACTACAAGCAAGAAAGCGTAACAGCAACTAAAAGGTTTCACCTAGTTTACGAATGTCAGCTCAGATGACTTTATTCGAATAATTACAAATACCAATCTGAAGAGAACAGAGTATATCGAAATCGAAATGCTAACAGCTTGCTGGTTTGAAGCACATTTAATTATTTTAGTTGGTAAATTTGAATAACTGAAATACTTACTCATAAAATTAATTAGCTTGATTGATTAGAGTCCAACCCCAACCACCCAGTAAAACGGCGAAAGTCTTTAAGACACTTTAAAACAACTAATTTGCAAATAAATTTTCAAGCTTTAAATTTAACCTATCCACCAACTAGGAATGTAGCAATAGCAGTAGCAGTCTATCCAGCAGTAGCGGGTGGGTAGACGAAAGTTCCTTACTCACTTCCCATTCCTCACAACTAACTCTCTCAGAAAGAAGACAAGAACTCGAAGTCAGCAACCAACTACCCAAACGCAAGCAGAAGTGAAGAAGACCGCACCGCACACGTGCAGGCTCAACTCAATGTTTTCGCGAATTCACTGTTTGGCGTGCTTATGCCGTAGTAAAATGGACTTGGTTGGACGCACATGTGCCGGGTACACAACACAGAGCAGAGCACACACAACACAACAGCAGAGAAAAGAAACGAGCGAGAGAGCAAGCGGAAAACTCTATAAAACAAAAAAAAGAGAAAAGAGAGATTCACAAGTGAATGGGAAACGTAAGTAGCATAGCGGATCTTGTAGCAGTTATAGCTTACCTTTACATTGTACCTTTTGCACTGAAGATGACTGAGAATGAGAATTTGGCAAGTACGACTACGAGAAGTACGAGATGGATAGGATTTTGGCTCACGTCACGTTCGTCGTCCACCCACACATGCATATGAACATTATGATTATGAACAGTTGCGTATGATGATGTGATGTGTCGTTGCTCTGCTGCATGCAGTTTATTGCAGTTGCGTGTGAAATGTATGAACCTAATCAACCGAGATTTTCAACAGAATGCCCATATTAAGCCGCGGGAAAATCATCTATCCTGGATTTGACTTTATGACTACCCAAATCTTGATTCTCTATCATCTTGATTGCATTGAAAGTATGTACAGATCGGAGCACAAACGAAAACTTGAAAGAAATCTCATAATCTCATCCAGCATCCAGCAGAGCTAGAGCAGAGCGGAGACCAGAGACAGCTAAGCTCAGCTCGCATTTCACTTCTTGCGATTGCTGTATAATAGCAGCGAGGTGAGCAGTTGAGCTGTTGAGCACTAAACAGAAGAAGTGAAGAGATTAGTTGTGCTTTGAAGAATCCTCCAGAGACGAGGAGGATTAACTGTTCCTGTTGTTCGCTGTTTTTGACTGAGAGTTCTTTGAAGGTTGAAGGTAAATTGTAATTGAATGGGTTATAGTGTTGAATTTTATAACTAATTATATTTATCTTTGAGTCGATCGAACTGAAAAGTTAAAATGTGAGATTTTTAACTGATAAGTGAGCGTGTTAAAATATTTACGTTTGGGGGACCATTTTGTTTTATTTTTTCAGAATAACATCTTCTAAGAATGGCGTCTCCCATTATCTTGAAGAAAGAGGGGGAATTTCGTCGTCTCATAGAGTAAGCCTTTAAACCTAGAAACTCCAGCTAGTAAATAAATGCTACTTTTGTAATTGTAAACCATTTAAACGGGGGTATACATTTAATTATGTTTGTAGGACGAATGCTAATTTCCTCACCGTTGTCTCTTTTGTCGCGCCGTGGTCGGAATACTGTAATACGACGAAGGAATTAACACGCGAACTTTTGGGAGATCCCGAGCTGAAGGTTTGATTTGTAATATTTTATTTATTCAATACGCTATTTAGGTCGAACGTATTAACGTTTTTCAAATTGGCTGTATATTTTTAAATTTTTAGCAAGTCGTGTTTATTGAGCTGAACGCGGAGGAATTCCCGAGTGTTTGTAAATTGTATGCTATAAATTCAGTTCCCACAGTCCTGTTTTTCCGTAAGCAGAATGCGATTGATCGTTTACAAGGAGCGGCTCTTAAAAATTACGCTGCGAGGGTTGTCACTCTTGTAAGATATGATATTCAAAACAAAGCACAGCGTAAAACTCTTAACTGACTAGCTGGGCGTTCTTTTTATACATTTATTTATCATTATAATTTTCTTTAAGGCGACTTCTGGGCCATATGTGGAGGGTGTTCCCGTCAAAACTGTTCCCAAGGCGTCAACTCAAAACGCAAAAAGTGATTCTGGCAACGCGAATGAAAGTTTGGAAGACCGACTTAAAAGGCTTACCAATCAACACAGTGTGATGCTGTTTATGAAGGGTAATCCAACTCAACCACGATGTGGTTTCAGTCGTCAAGTAATCGAGATTCTAAACGAGTCTGGGTATGGTTTAACACGTATTGCAAATAAATACAAGCAGAACATTATTGTTTAAAAAGAGATTCTTTAAAAGTGATATATTTTTGTTTGATGTTGTTGCACATAGTGTGAGTTACCAGACATTTGACATATTGGAGGATGAGGAAGTGCGTCAAGGACTCAAGGATTTCTCTCAGTGGCAAACGTACCCGCAGCTTTATGTGAATGGAACTTTAGTTGGGGGGTTAGATATTATTCGTGATATGAAAGAAATGGGGAGCTTGGAGCTCCTCTTGTCCGGAAAGGAGTCTGGATAAGCTAACATCGCATTTTTTCCGATCACTGTTTTTCAAAAAAGTAAAAATGTTTTAAGTTCACAGGAAACTCAGAATGTTAGAGCACTCCTAATGTTTAAGGGAAAGCTTATAAATCACAGTTGTACCAATCGTCAAATCTATCCTATTACAATTACAACTTACCGGTAAAATTATTCGCAAAATGTTTTCATGTCTTTTTCAATGCTCGTTTTAATAAAACACTTAAAATTCACTTATGGAACATGTTATGTGGAGGGTTTATTCACTTCATTGTCGTATTTGTCCCTAGCAAAGCCATTTAAAAAAATCATTGTCCATTATATATGTCATTGTTAAGCTCAACAACAAGACGTCATTAATGTTAATTTGACACGCAAAATGAAATTTGTTTTAGTAGATCTTTTCGTTTCTGCTACTTTTCGTCATACATAATACAAAATAAGCAATGTTCGTAACTGGAATGTTTTAGGAGTCCTATAAACTATATGGGGACAATATTACGTTAGATTACATACGGGTAGGAAGAACAAAGAATTATAAGCCCATGTGTCATGTTACGTAACAATAGCCCTATGCATTGCATTGTGCAGTCAGCGGTAACCAGGGAAAATACTAAATACATAATCTAGTTATTGTTGAGCTATCTCCTATTGACTTTAGAAATTCTACACTGTCATTTCACATCTCATAAAAAAGAAAAGGGTTTACCTTTCTTTACCTGTAACATAGTAGCGTAGCACCTGTTCTAGTCGTTACCTCAATAATGGTATGTGGGTATTAATATATGCTACAACCGTGCAAGTGTAGTAATATATACAGGTAAATACGGTCTGGAGAAATTACATGTACGCTTGCATCAGTGTTTAGTTTGCATTTTATATTACATCTTTTCATTGACAGGATTCAAGCCTCATAGCTTGTTCGTTTTTTAGTAAAATGGTTGCGGACATTATTGCCTTTTTGACGTGACGGGATGCAATAATGCTATCATGTTATAAACCAAGTCAAATGAAACAATGTAGGTACACAATCTTATAACAACTATAGTGGCTTGGCCAACGACTACGCTGCTGTCACGTACGGCATATATGCATGATATTAAGGTGCTTATGAGTCACATACAAGAGCAATGAATTGAACAAAAACGGAAGACGAATAGGTCATATTTTCATTAACTGCCGATTGGAATTCTCATTTGAAAGGGCGTGCCATTGTTCATCTCATGAATTTAAAATTGGCTTGTGCTCACTAAAAATTTGAGTTTACGAGGATGTAACAAAACGACGTTTTCCAATTAGACGCGTTCACATGACGGATTTAATTTTAGTATTAAAATGTGTAAATTATTTCATGCCGTTTAATTCAATATTACCAAATTTATCATTTTACAAGTTCACTTGTTCTGCGCATACTTAAACGATATAGAATGATTTGGAGATGCATAATTTTCATCTGGGCTCTATGCCTTCCAGGTAATTAACTTGATGATTTTCATTCAGTTAAATTGTGTTGGGCCCTATTGAATCTGTATTCGTTTATATTAATGTCATGTATATAGATCTAGCGGTTAGTCAGAGAAGTCCAGCAGTGGAAAGGGATGAGAACTCGCTTATTTGGTGTACGATAAATGTTGAGGAACAAGCTAAATGCAACGCTTTAGCAGAGGCTTTGAAAACGTCTGTAATATTTGATGATTATGGAAGACCCGTGGAAATGTTTCGTTTGAATTGCAGCCAGGTAGAAATATTTCATGCTGTTTATGCCTAGTTGCTTCTAAGCCTACGTCTATTCAAAAAAAAGTCAAAAGTGGAAACTAAGTTTATGCGTATTTTATTGCGATATATTTTTCAGTCCTTAAGCAAAGATGAATGTATGATTATGTTGGACAATAATCATGCAGACATAACCTCGCTTGATCCGGGTGAAGTTTTCATTGGTGGTCGCTACCACAGTTTGGTGCCAATACTAAAGGAAACGTATAATGTGGAAGAGACTGGCGAACAGGATTACATGTATGCTGTGGCAATCATCCCTAAGAATTCGACAGTAACAAGATTATCTGATATAAGAGGAAAACGTGCTTGCTTTGCTGGCGTCGGAACGATGGCTGGATGGGTTTTGCCGATAGATAAGGTAAAATTTTACTCATGTACAAAACATCATACAACGGCTATTTTCTCCAGTAAATTTTCTGAATTATCGATACTACTCTACTTGAATTACAGCTTATGAAAGATGGCTCCATGGAAATAGCAGACTGCAACAATCATGTAAAATCAGCTCTAAGGTTTTTTGGTTCTGGTTGTGCTGTAAATTCATTATCAGACAAGTACAATCCGTTAGGTGATAATTCAGACAGACTATGTGATACATGTGGATCAGATTTACCGGGTGTTAGATGCACTAGTGCGGATCCATACTCTGGTTATGAAGGAGCAATAGGCTGTCTCTTAGACAAAGGAGATGTTGCGTTTGTGAAGCACATATCAGCGAAGGAGTATTTCAAAGCGTTAAATGCGTATCGCCCACCACCTGTCGACCCAAATGATCCAAATAGGTTTACGTCTACGGAGTTTCCATTTTTTGTGGGAAATCGCCCTCAGCAACCCCCCTCGTTTACCAACAACAATCAAGGGTTTAACTCTTCTACTTTTCCATTTGATAACCGAGGATTTGTAACCGATGAAGGGAATCAACCTTTTTCGCAAGCAGCAACACGGGGACGAATTCGCAGCTATAGCGATTTTCGCCAACATTATGAGCTGCTTTGCTTGGATGGCAGCAGACGCGATATGGAGGAGTGGAGAACATGTAACTGGGATCGTGTTATGTCCCATGCAATTGTTACATCGTCTGTGAAGAGTCCTCGTCTGAGGCAACGCTATCAGCGATTTCTGCAAGGTCTTGTTCGACAGTTCGGTGAATCTTCATCTGGCCAGAACTTTAACGCCAACTTCAAGGCCACAGAGTCAGCTCCTCGTTTCGGGAATCGCACTAACCTTTTGATTCAGGTGTGATGAATGCAGTTTATATAAACGTATTGCTCGGTTTTACAATATAGGTATATACGCAAATACAAATATTTGAATCAATTATATTCAGGATACCACTCAAAGCTTGCGTCCCATTCTGGAAAATGATCAGACGTATGTCAAATATTTACAAGACCAGATCAAGCCCATTCTTGACATTCGGTCCTGTCCTGTGGATCGAGTAATGCTGTGTGTGACATCGGAGGCCGAATTGACTAAATGTATCAAAATGCGGGTAATTGATAGCAGCAAAATGGATTGATTGATACATATACATATCTATTTTTTTAAATACAATGTTAATTACACCTCTCTTTAGACTGCTCTAAACGCTCAACTACTCAAACCAGAAATGTCTTGTTACAGAGCCCACAGTCATTTAAATTGCATGCAACTCATCAAACATGGGTAACAGGAATGCATTGAACCTTCATAAAATATATTGAACAATTCACGACTGATAATCATGTGTAATATTATAGTGATGCCGATGCTGCAGTATTTGATGCCGGAGACATTTATACGGCAGGACTACATTTTGGTCTAGTGCCAGTAATGCAAGAAGTTTATAACACAAAAGCCGGAGGTTCAAAGATTGGAGAACCAGAGTATTATGCAGTAGCTGTTGCATATCAGGGTGACCCTGACACCGAGCTTACCTACTTGAAAGGGAAATATTCATGTCACTCGGGTATGAACCATGCTGCAGGATGGATTATTCCAATGGCTTACCTGATTTCAAGTGGACGAATGAGAAATTATGGATGTGATGCTGTAATGGCTGCTTCCCAATATTTCACAAAATCATGTGTGCCTGGTGCCTTGAGTAATGAGTCGTCGTATGGCACGGAACACAATAATTTATGTGACCTTTGTCGGGGTCAAAGCTACTCTTACTGTAGCCGTGATGCATCTGAAGATTTCTATGGATTCACAGGTATATTCACCCTTTTAACACTGTATAACTTAAAATTTTCATAAAATAAATATCAATGACCTTGCTACCATTAACATATATACTCGATTTTATGTATTTTAAAGGCGCTTTCAGATGCCTTGTTGAAGGTGGTGGTCAAGTAGCCTTTGTGAAGCACACCACAATCATGGAAGCAACAGACGGAAAACGAAGGGAAACTTGGGCCAGAAATACATTATCAGGAGATTACGAACTTCTTTGTCGTGATGGTAAACATAACATACCGGAACTCTGAGAATATAAAAAATGATTATCATTTGTGTATTTAATTTTGTTAGGGACGAGGGCACCTGCTACAGATTATGAGCGGTGCAACCTAGGAAAAGTTGAAGCAAATGCCTTAGTTGTGAGGGGGAGCAGGAGCGAAGAAAATGAAAAGAAGACGAACGCTATTATTAACTTATTTTTGTACGCTCAACAGTTGTATGGTAGAAAATATGAAGATGATTTCAGGTATGTTTCTTGCCGTCATTGATCAATTAGCACGATTATATTGAACAAGAAGAACTAATGAATCATGGCTTGTATTGTCTATATTTTGCACGCAGCTTCGCAATGTTTTTTTCACCACCTCCGTACAGCGATCTGATATTTCAAGATGCTGCTCAACGTCTTCAGGTAGTGCCGGAAGAAAAGAGGAATTACAGAAGATACTTACGAAAGGAGTTTCTAAAAGCAAGGGCACTTGTCGACTGCCATGCTTCAGCAGTACGAGTTTTTTCTTACCCATTTTCTTTCCTGTGGATTAGTACTTTCCTTACGTTTATATTTCATAGGTGGATAGTTAGATGAGAAGGCTAGACAACACATTACCTTCCAGTGATGTACTTCTGCCACCGAGTGTGTTTATAATTACAGCTATTAAGTAACCATCACATACATATCCACCTAATGCCAAAACGAATCTCTCTACATTTCCTCTTGGGTGCATGTGAGTGTGAATAATGAACAAATGTGGTTTTTTGAATTTTATACTTGTTGCTGAATTTCTTTTTATAAAAATATAATTTTTATTGTATATAAAATTTATATAATTAATTTATTCATTTCAATTTCTGCATTTTCAACACTTGTATCACGCATGCATGGAAGATAAGATTTAGTAGTAACTATTTTATGCCTCGGAATTTGCATACTCTATGATCTGCTTCGAGATGGGTAATCTATCATACGAATTCAGTAAAGACTTAGGAGCAAAGCTCTGATACAGCAGTTGCAACTTCTTTACCCAATCTGTCAGCATCTTCTTGAGACGCAGCTTCTGCGTACACTCTGACAACGTCTTCTGTTCCAGAGGGCCTAGAGTTTCAAATCACGTAGTAAAATTTGTGTCATTTCTAATTTGCAAGACTAATTTCACGAACTTAAAAATGTATGTACCTGACAAAGCTTCGCCCGTTTGGGTATTTTGAAACCAAAGCCTCAATCCGCTCTTGTAATCCTTTTGGTGTTATGCATTTTCTCTCAGCATCAGCGGTTTTAACCAAATTGCGATCCGCCACAGAAACTTTAAGTAGTCTATTAGGAAGATCTTTATACATGGCATCCCACTTTTGGATACTCCATCCCTTCGAATGAAGAATAGCTTCGACAGCTAATAAATCCGATATCGCATCTCCAACAGTTGAATTTATCACTTTTGTGAGTCCTTCCAGTTCGATAGCAGCTGCGTTATTTATATTTCTAAAGCAAAACAAACAAGCGTAAAATAACACTCAAACCTGGCCAATTCATCAAATAAGATTTGCATTTAATTTTCAAGTACTTACGAAGCAGCTGCTTTAATCGATTTTAAAGCATTATCACTGAACACAGTTGTCCCATGTCCATTTGCTTCAAAATAAACGCCAATGTCAAAATCTTGAGCTGCGTGATGGAGATGCTTAACTCCAGTTGGTGTGCAGACCACTGGTACATTCTAAAAAGAGTATTGATAAATTTTATACTATAGCAAACCTCATGACCATTTCAGGCTAAATGTTTTATAAAAACGTACCAGCACATCCGATGCATAGTTGGTGGAGCTCCCATTTGCGTATGCTGTCTGTACCATGCCCAGTTTGAGGTTTAAGCCAGATTCCTTTACCAGATGGTTGAAATGATCCAAATACAGAATAGCAATTTTATCCCCATCAAGCATTCGAAACTGTGCCTTGGAGTCAAAGTAAAAATAGATAAGACGATCCGCGTCTCCATCCAATGCAGCACACCTGTTGTCACAGCTGGTGGAAATGTTTAGAGGCTCGCGTTGTTGGACCTTGACATAGTCAGCTCCACACTGTCATGAGACATGATATATATGAACAAAAAACTAATGAATTTAAATGCAACAAAAAATGCATAGCTAATTGATGGAAACGAAAGCATCGTTAATATTTATTGTTAACCTCATGATTTAGAATACCAGGAGGTCCAACGTTAACAAGTTTTGCATTTAAAGCATCTCCAATCCTTTCTAATAGCGACTTTGCAACGATGGCACCAACCCCGTTCGCTCCATCAATGGTGATTGTTGGGTTATAACCTTGACGATGTGGCTCCTAAATATTTCATATTTTATTTTGTTGATAGTCAATAGAAAAAGTTAAATCTATGAACAATGAAGTGAAAACGCGCTCTTACATTTCCAATTAGTGCCTTATATGCATCTGCCAATTTGTTATAATAACCCTCAACACTGGGTTCTCCATATACACCACCGTCGTTAGTACATACAACCAAATAATGTAAAATTGGTGTGCTGATAACTCCAAAATCAGCAATTTCGGTGCCTTCGTCGATAGCATTAATACCATCTATTACAGCTTGTGACAACGACAAGCTAGTTTCTCTGTAATATTTATAAAACATGACATGAACAACATTATCGAATCTTTTAATATTTCCAAATCATACATAAATCCTTGATAAAAATTAAAGTACCTCGTATCTCTTCCAACAACAACGTGACCTTTTACAGTCATATCAATCTTGGATTTTTCGATCAGGTAAACAATCTTTTGTGCTAATTCCTCATCCCTACAAATGATATAAATGAGCAATGTTGAAAAATTCTGTATTGCAATCGATAATTTTGTCTACGTCATAACAAGTATTAGAGTAGTCATTAGGTACACGAGTCACTTACGGTACATTAGCGATTTCTGTAGCTAGAATTTCCCATTCAGGTTCTATCATTTCCCCTTTTGGATCTACCAACTTCACACCATTATCTTCCTCAGGATTATGGGATGCAGTTATCATCACCCCGATCGCAGCTAATAAAATAACGAAAAAGAAGTTATTTTCAATTTACCATATTTAGTAACAGTCAATGAAACAAGATAATCAATCAGCCTCTGTACCTTTTACAACCTTCGAGCGTAAAGCGGATACCATACCAACTCTAAACATGACATGATCAAGAAGATCCGCCCTGTAAATTTAAACAATGGAGAAGTTTTATAACTTATGAATGTTAAAATCGCAGAAATGCGATGAACTAACTTATATTTATTTGATTTTGAGCTCTTATAAAAACGGTATTCTGAAATTGATCATACTTGGTTCTGAAGCCAGCTGTCCCATATCCAATGTGCTTATCAACTCTTCTCAAGTGGCCTTTAGCAGCCCCCGCAATCCTAACGATCACATTGGCAATGTTTCCGCTCATTTTGTATTTATTTTCCAAGTACTGGAGTAAATATCTCTTTATTAACTATGCCAAGCTTAACGGCCCAGTAACCGCAAGAACTTAAGGAGGGTGGAAGTAATAAAGTGAGATCAAGTTTGTATCTTTCGTCTGTGATTTCTGTACTGTACGTCTGAGTGTCTGAGCGTCCTAAAGCAAAAAATATGTTTACTGAGCTTCGATGATAATGAATATCACTTTCTACTGACGTATTACTGTGTATACATGAATGACAAATGGATTAGGGGATGCGATTAGATAAGATCCTTTCTTCCTCTATTCGATAGCAATAAATTAATCAATCGAGGCTGTTATACGCTCGTGCAGAAGCAGATTATTAAATATTTAGATATATATTATTAGAAAGTATTTGGCCACAAATTTGATATATCGTTAAACGAAACAACGGCAAGTGTAAAATATGCAACTTGTAAAGCATATATTTACAAATAAAAGTTACTACACACGCCAACGAGTACCTTACAACGCACTTTATTCTTGGCACTGTGACAGTTACTTCTCCTTCCTATTATTGCCCAAGTACTCATCGTCAGTACTCATACCTATCAATACTGACTTCGATAAGCTATAAATCATCACAAGTATTTGAACTACTTATGTTTGCTTGACCACAAGGTTTGCGGTTTCCCATATTATTTACCATATCTTCATTCCTTAAGTTGAAATTGGTGTTGACAAATAGACGAGAACACTTCAAAATATAACAAATGAATTTGCATTTAATACATGCGCTTAGTTACGACGCTTGAAACGTGAAGATAAAGACTTTTTAGAGATCTTAAGGTTCTATTGATGCTGAAAATTGACTTTAGTCAGTCAGTCTACAGTACAGGCTTCACCTGCCGCAACTTTGTATTGACAGCAACAATAATACAGCTGAGCATGCAGGAAGCAGCATGTACTAAGCAAACAGCGAAACCCGAATAATCTTGCCTTTTGGCTTTGCTTGGCTAGCTGATGCGGTGCACCAGCTCTTGTGAGACATTCCATTCCAGGGAAATATAACAACAGGAAAGCGATTTGCCGTTTCCTTTGTTCTAGTTTTCAGGGTTGATGTCGATTCTGACTTTCTCCACTCCACGGCAGTTACTACGTAGATGTACGTGGCTTACTTTAACGGGTTTTCAAATCCCTTAAATCTAGACAATGATT